>JBBPUG010000273.1:0-29700 GCA_038094535.1 Tubosaeta aff. alveolata
TAGCTATTTGCCTGCCAGGGAACCCGTATCGGTCAATAATTTTGAAAGAACTGGCACAATATCTGTCTGTCAGACAAAAGCAGCGCGGAGGGAATAATGATCTCAACAGAGCCATAACCCTCGCACGAGAAGCACTAGCCCTTTGCTCCCCTGGGGCCCACTCTCCAGTCTCTGTGTATGGACACGCTTGCACATTGCCTTTCGGTGCGGTATAAGCAACCCGGTTTCAACGACGATGACCTCAATGAGGCCATTCGCCTCAGCCGGAACGCACTTGTGCTTCGCCCACCTGGGCACCCACGTCGACCAATCGCATTGAAACATCTTGCGGAGCACCTTCGTACCCGGTTCAATCAATTCGGCGTGGTAGAAGACCGAGAGGAGTTTTTCGGCCTCTACGTTCAGCTGGATCTCGTTTCACAAGTGGTCTCCTCTGATAATCTGTCCGCAGCCAAAGCATGGATCAGTGCAGCCGAAGAATCCCACCACCCTGCGACAATTCTTGCGTATCGAACAGCTCTTCGATTACTTGTTGGACACCTAGCCGCTCTGCCTTCATTACCTCAGAACCTCGCTGCCCTCAAAGTTCTCTCATCGTCGCTCGCAACGGACGCGTTCTCAGCTTGTCTTCGCAACCAGTCCCCAACTAATGCGGTCGAGCTTCTTGAACAAGGTCGCAGTGTCTTCTGAAGCCAACTCACTCGTCTCCGTTCCCCACTCGGCGCTGTTATTGCGTCAGGCACTGCTGGAAAAGCGTTGGCAGATGAGTTCAGTCGTCTGACGGCGCTAATTCGCACGGCCCTTGGTTCAGCCAGTACGATCGGGTATGCCGTCTCAACTCGGAGTTCGTGTCCAACATTCGCGAGTTGCCTGGTCTCTCTCGATTCCTCCTTCCCTCCCTTTTCTCAGATCTACGTCATGCGGCCAGAGACGGGCCTGTCATTATCCTTAGCGCGAGTAAACATAGTTGCGATGCGCTCATTGTGTTCATCGACCGGGATCCTGTTCATATCCCCCTGCCAGTGACACAAGAACATGTCCGACAATTGTCATCGGAACTCTCCGCCCTGACTAGACTTGCAAAGCACATGGAAATGACGAAAGAGCTCGGGTTGTTTCTGCGGGGCCTATGGGATGATGTCGTTTCGCCAATTATTAACTTTCTGCAGACAGCATTTCCCGCTCAGTCACGCATCTGGTGGTGTCCCACCGCCGAATTCTCTCTGTTGCCTCTGCATTCCACTACACCGTATAGGAAAGGACAAAAGGGTGTTTCAGATCTCTATATCTCATCTTACACATCTACATTAGCGGCCCTCGTTCGCGCCAGACGACCTAGTTCCCCGAATTCCCCTGGAACAAAACACTTCATCGCCATCGGTCAGGCAGCAATAAAGGGCGCAGGCGAACTTGCTTCCGTCGGGAGTGAACTAACCAACATCGGTCGGCTCGTCGATGGTCTCGCAACGTTCTAGCGCCTTGATGGCCATGAATCCTCCATTTCCAGGGTCGTAAACGAGCTCGGCGATCATGACTGGGCCCACTTTGCCTGCCACGGTATCCCGAACCAGAAAGAGCCCTTCGAGTCTGCTTTTGCTCTCCACGACGGGCGGTTCACGATCCAACGCATCATTCAGTGCGACTTGAAGAATCCCGAATTCGCGCATCTGTCTGCGTGTCATACGACCGTCGGAGACGCAGACAGTCCCGACGAGGCGATTCGTCTCGCGTCTGCGATGCAATTCGCTGGGTTTCGTTCCATCATTGGGACGATGTGGGCGGTAGATGATGCGGAGACGACCAAAGTGACATCAGAATTCTATAAGCATATGGTGGACGAGTTGGGACATCTGGATCATACCCGGGCCGCGTTCGCTCTGTGGAAGACGATGAGGTTGGTGAACATACCAATGGACCAACGCATTCTGTATATACATCTTGGTGCCTAAATCTGTATCCTCGAGCTCGTTTTTTTCTTTCAATTCTTTGATAACTCCAACCTCGCGAACAAGCGTCGATCATTGGTGTTCAGTCACATGATATATCAACGATCACGTAATGTGCCGAAGCGCGATTTTGGGTTGGACGCGATTTTAAACTCGTGCCATGGCTTCCTCGTCGTCGCTCCCGCTGAGCACGCTTCTTTCGACACTACATACACATCTGAATGCTCAAACGCAGTTGTTGCCCCAGCTACACTCCCAACTCGGTCTACCCGCCACTGCTCTCGAAGACGAACTCGAACAACTGCAGCACAACCTGACTCGAGCCGTAGAAGCGCAGATCAACGTACGCAAGAAGCAAGTGGAAGAATGGGAAACGAAATGCGAGGAGGTAGAAATGGCATGTTCGCGATACGCGAACGCGTTGGGAACGAACGCCAAAGTCGCCGGGTCACTGCAGGAGATAAAGTCAGAAAAGATCCTACCCCGAAGGCACGAACATGCATTGGAATTTCAAGAGCGGTTGCGACAGGTGCGTCGATGTGCACTGGCCATTTGAGGGTAGGACATGTTGACGTTGGGACAGGTGTATCACACGAAACTCGAGCAACTGACGACACTGACGAATCGACTGAACATTCTCGCACGAAGTCTGGGATCGAGCTACTTTTCCGCTGATATCCTTCAGCCGACTACTTCGACCCAGGAGGATCCACGCGGTCCTAATTCCCTCAAGGATGTTATGCCTGAACGCTTCTCTAAACTGGAGAAGGAGCTTGTACGAGGGAAAGGCGAGATGGTGAGTTGATTCCATATCCTCGTATCCCTACCTTGCTTTGCATGATCTCTGGGCACCCCCGTTCAGGCGCGGATGGACTGGTGGACATGTGACCACAATCGGGGCCCGGAGGCAGCCTCTCCAATGAAACTTGATGTCGAGGATGTGGCTCGCCCGTTCTTCTGGTAGTCAGTGGCATTGTCTCTGATCCGCATGGTCATTGGTCTTGGCCTAGCGTTCGATGTTTGGAAATCATAACGCTAAACCATCTTTGCGTAGACAAAACGCCTCGCTTGGCTGGGGGACGTGTTCCTCCAGATTGATTGGTTACATACAGAACTCGGTATTGATCCGCCAGAAGTCGATGACACACCGGTTATACCTGCTTCTTCCTTATCGCTAGCCGTCCCCGCCTATACGCTTCCTCGTTCATCCTCCAGCGGCTCGCGACCACAGAACGCAGATCCTTTTCTTGAATCAGCCGGTTCACCCACACCATCGTCCCACGCTCGACCCGAAGCCAAGCTCCTCTTCCGCTCGGCTTCTCCGTCCCCAACACCACCGTCTGAACTGCATGCCGATCCTGCACGGGAATTTCAATATGCATTTTCTCGGTTCGTGCAGCTCTTGGATTCGTCCGCAACTCCCGAACCAGTCCCCGCTACCCTCCTCGGTTCGCTGTCCATCGAACCGACTCAGAAAATGATGTTGCATGCAGAACAACGATGTGCCGAGCTGACGGAGTTGAAGAGACGAAGAGAGACACACATTCAAGCAATGTATGATCAATTGGAATCGCTTTGGAGAAGGATGGGAGTGGACGACGCAGCAATGGACGCGTTTGTTGAAGTGAGCGACTCTGTGATCGATATGTGATATACTGACGCATGCTCTTTCAAGGCAAATCGCGGGACGACACCGCCGGTTATCCAAGCCTACGAGGAGGAACTGGAGCGCATGATTGATCTGAAGAGAGAACGAATGGGAGAATTCATTTCGAATGCCCGATCTGAGATTGAGTCACTGTGGAACGCGTTGATGACTGGAGAGGAAGGGCGTGCAGACTTTGCTGCTTTTGTGGATGGTATGTGTCATAGAACATTCTATCAACGAGATGATCCTTATGCTTTACGCACAGACGAACACACGGAAGATCTACTGAGCCAACATGAACACGAAATTGCCCGACTCAAAGCGGAGGTTAGACTCAAGACGCCCATTTTGGTGTCTATTAAGAAATACCTTGACATATGTGAAGAAGAAAAGGAGCTGGAGCGAGCTGCAGGGGACCAGACACGGCTCCTCGGTCGAGGGGGCGGCAGAGATCCTGGTCGGTTATTAAGAGAAGAAAAGATGAGAAAGCGGGTAGGCAAAGAGAAACCGAAGGTTCGTACTAGGTTCCCGAATCTGTCTCGTCAATTTACCCTAATAACAAATGCAGTTGGAACAACAACTCTTATCATCACTTCCTGCATGGGAGCAGACGAATGGTCGGTCCTTCCTGGTGGGTGGAGAAAGCATGCTCCAGATTCTGATGAAGAACGTATCGGCGAACGAACAAGAGAACAATAAGAAGATACCCACGTCGCAATATTCAATGCAGGCCCTTAATGCCGGCAAGCCCGGCGGCCCTTTGACGAGAAGCCGCAGCCTGGAACCTACCACTAGTAATACTAGCAAAGCAAGTTACGTCCCCGGGAAGTCGCACAATCCACCTCCAGGCATCGTCACACCGGCCGTGAGAGCTGGATCGTCTATGTCTCAAACCACGACCAAACGACAAAAACTCGCAGACGGTCGCGCCAAGCCCGTGAGGGCCTCATCTCCAGCAAAAGGCCGCACGCCAAGTGGGCCTGCCTCCGGGCTACCCAAGTCGGTAGCGCGGGACCCCCCCTCGCATGTTACGACGCGATCAAAGCATACGGAAGGGTACGCCTCACTTGGATGGGGACGGGTTCCAGCAACGCAGCGTGCGACATCACGCGCTGTGACAACCTCCAGTGTAAGCTCTCACCGTTTCGCCAGTTCGACCAAGTCATATGGTGCAAGTGCGATGGGATCCCATACGCGGGCAGCGAGTGCGGACAAGGGTGGCCGGATAAAGCGGGAGAGTTTCCGGCCGCGGCCGAGCATCGACGGTGTCACCGTGAGGGTCGCAAGTACCTCCGTGTACCGAGGAATGCCACCGACGGCGGAGGAAAGTTAGTGCCCCCTTGGACGTCCCGGAAATGAATTTCGCTCGCTGGCGAGGATATGTATGTCGGACGACTTTTATTATCTTTATCAATCCTTGTAAGGTTCTTGGCGAGGGGTTTGCCTTTTGTATGTGTATTCGGACTCCCGCTGAATGGCAGTTTGCGTGTCGGTTTTGGATTGCGCTGGCTGCCAAGCAACCGCCTGAAAGCATGCGACGGGCGGGTTTGGATGCCATCCTCGCTACCAGAGGACTTTCGTTAAGAAATTTGCTTGACTAAGGCATGTAAGACGTCGTCATCTAAAGTACTACAAGGCGTTTATATCATACACAGTAGGGTATTCTTCTGAGCAACACCATTATAATTTACCAGTTCTCGAGCATGACCTGTGCACACTCCTAACGTTGTAGTTAGCCTCTGGCCCTGCCATAATCAACTCAGGACGAACCTTTAGTCTCGCAAAGTTGTGCACAATGGCCACGTTCAGGATCGTCCTCAGCTTTCTCCTCATCTCAGCCTTTCCAACCACCAACTGATACGCCCCCGAGCACTGGCAGTATCGCGAGGCATTGTCCGAGCGGATCTGTTTGCATTTGGAACAACGCATGTCCTGCTGGACAAACGCCTTTTCAATGGTGCCCACCATGCGAACCAGCTCCATCTCTATCGCAGTCCGATCGTATTCGGCATCACAGTTCCGACATGTCCATTTGGGAGGTCCGACGGTCAGTCCGTCTGGCATGAGCTCTGGGTCACGGCAAAGATCAAAATCGCGAAGCGCATCGCACATCTTGCAGGCGACGTTGGACAGCTTGAGGGTTTCGCAGGGATTGCGGAAGACGGCCTCGTTGGCGAATTCTCGGACGCCTGCCAGATCAAGGAGGTTCCGTTTGAGTAGGCCGATCTCCACTTGGTAGTCTGCCGCAAGGCCAATTACCGCACAGGTAAACTTGACAAACTCGAGGACGGGGTTGGTGAGGGTGAGGTAAGAACCGGGAAGCACCGGAAACGCAAACCGGGACTGGCTCTCTTCGTCGTACATCGATTCTCTGTGCTTTGTCTGAACGGTACCTACGGCTCTTAGGAGTTTACGGGTGAGTTTCCTGGAAATGAATTCGCGAGTGGCGTCTAACTCTTTCACTTTCACCACGTCTTGCTGCGTGGCGTCGGGTGCCGAGTTTTGCAGTCGTCGGAGAGGGACTCGTGAACCTTCGTTTGCCTTTTGCCTGATCCTATAAAGGTCCACAATGAAGAGTTGGATAATGGACCTGAAGTCATGTTGGATGGCTGGCGGGAGGAAAGTCTCAATGTTCCACCGCATTTCGATAGTGAGCTCTTCTGGTGGCTCCAGGGCCAGAGGATCCTCGCAAACAACGCCCCCAAAGTTCGCAGAGTCCATGAACAGCAGATAGTCGTAATGGCGCTCTGTCTTCAAATAGACATGTTGGAATAGCTCATGAGATGTCACCGCCGTCGTGATGTACGTCGCATAGGCGTGTGCAGTTCCGGGTGGCTTCGACGTAGCAAGTAGAATTCGACTGAAGTCAGCATAAATGACATGGGACCCGAGTCGTTTGAACTCGGCAAGTATCTGTATGAACGTTTTCCTCATAAGCCCGTGGACGAAGCGATGGATGCTCGGGTCATAAAGACGGGACCCGCTGGTGCTGATCCATCGCCAGAAATGATCAATGGCCAAGGTTGCGGGACTTTCGAAATCGCCCTGGATTTTGTCGAGAAGCCAGGTCTTGATCATCGACTTCATGATGCCGAACATCAATGTAGAGACATTCGATTCCCCGAGGGAAACGTCACGCTGGGCTTCGCCCCGGCTGTACGCGTTCAAGGTACGAGAGGTAGAGTCAAACGCGGTCGTCCCACCACTGCCCTCTAACTCGTTTACTACGACGGAATGCAGGACAGAGTTGACGGCAAGATTGCGAACTGTCACCTCGAGGCATACGTTGGAATAACATCCAGGAGTCATGAATTCCGTGTTCTGTAGTTCTTCAGTCGGCCGGTTATCGGCTTCTCTGCCACCGAGATCCGGACGCTCTGAAGGTGACCACCAGAGAACCACGTCCTGCTGTATCAGCCGCCGAGCGAAGCTGATATCCGACAGAACGAGAGGTTGATCACCATCAATGTGTCCAATGGGCACGTCGTAGTAGTCCGAAAGAGCGATCGTGTAATCAAGCCACATGCCACAACTGAGATAGCGGTGCAGCATCTTTTGAGCGACATGTGTTTGCCAGGGAAAGACATCCAGAGTATGGTGGATTTTGACCTTGGGCATTGACAAGACGGGAAATCCCGATAGCTTTGGGACATGGGCATCAAAGTAACCTTGCTCCTTCGACGAGGAAATGATGATCGAGTACGATAGATTCTCCAAGAGTCCAAGCTCGCGAGAAATCGCCTTGAGAGCGGAAGCGTCCTTGCTATGATAAGTCGTAGTGAATTCGCAAGAAGGCGGGTATTGTATCGAAACTGGATCTCCGCGATGTGCTTGTCGTTTCTTCAAGAGATCGGTATACAGTTCTTGTAGGCGAGGAATACCTTGGCGGCGCGTTGCAGGGTCCACTAGATGCAGTTTGACGACACCGCTAGGAAGGAAGAGCGCGAACACATGAATCGGAGCGCTTTGTGAGCAAGCATGATAAAGGAAGAGGCATTTGCCACCACGCCCGCCGTCAAGGTACGCCTTCCGAGAAAGCGAGGCATTTGCGCGATCAAGTTGGTTCAGGTCAACACCCATAGTCTGGGCTCTATTGAGAGTCAATCCAGGTTCATCGACGATGCAAGTCTTTCCCAGCTTGAGCAACGCTCGCATCTCTAGTGGGATCTAGTAGTATGTTCAAGAATGTGTCACGTTCGCAGTGTTGAATATAACACATACCTGTCGCTCAAACACGCCATCGACATTTGGGTCGTTCGTCAAGTCCGTAAAATGCTCCTGAATGTCTTCGTAAATATCCTCCTTCACGATTACTTTGTACAAGTTATTGCATGGCATATCTCTCGGCAGGTGTCGCGTAACCTTCTCCAGTTGGTAGTACTCCGTGTGAAATAGCCCGTCCCTCGGTGGTTTCTTGAAATGAAGATAGAATTGTCTCGGAATGCGAAGGGGGACAGATGTCAGTTGTCCATCGACGGAAACCCATAGCGTGAAGCGGCCAGATATCTTGCTCGGTCGAATCTGCACAATGTCCCAGCGTTGCGTCGTTCGTACCCGTGCCCCTCTAAACATGGAAGGGACCATTGCAGATGCGTCCCCGCCTAAACGTGCTTCACGCATTTTCCGCCAGCGAGGTCTGATCGCCTTGATCCAACTCGGATAGCTTAAACTAGGATCTGGAAGCGGGATAGCATTTGTCGTCTCTTCTTCAACCTCGGGACTTGGCTTGCGCGTTGCTTTACGGCTCACGATGGCAATACGACCTTTATCGTGGCGCTTTTGTCCCCCAAAGTCCTCCATATCGCTATCTCCCTCTTCTCGCGCCTTGCGCGGAACGACAGAAAAGAAGTCTGTAACCTTGTTCTGCTTGAACTTGTCCAGAGCGCCCGCAACTCGGCGGTGCAGCCAGTCCGGGTGTCTGATCCTCGGTACCGGATTTGAGACGCCTTGCATGGCCGCAGGGATCGTGATCAATTTCTGAATCACGGATCCCAATCGCTCAATGTAGTATTCCCAGTCCAAGATGGAGCGAAGATCGAGATTGCTCAGCCCAGGATCTCTGAGCCATTTTCGGAGGTAGGTGCGCTTGACGGATTCTTCTGCTGAGAAAATGGCGACAGGGACGGCGCGCTCGGTGACGGGAGCGCCATTGGGCTTTGCGGAGATGACAAACTTGCAAGCGAGACCCTTGTCTTTGACCATTTGGTCACCCAAGAACTCGGCAAGCCTTTTGGCAGTGCTGATGGACGTAGATTTCTGGCCAGCATACTCGGCGAGCGTTCTCGTCATGCTTCTATTCTCCGCGATGAGTTCGACAAGTTCCTCGTCTGGGAGTGTATCCGCATGAGAAAAGAGAATGTCAAGCCACTGGTTGGCAACGTTTGCGACAGCACCATAGCACTCCTCGGTGGTAGTCCCGAGTAAAAACTTTTCAAAGATTTGTGATTGAAAGATTTTGATAAGCTGGAGTTCACCACGTCGCTTGACCTCGAATCCTTTGAGTTCCGCGAGAGTACCATCGTCGTTGAACACCGCATAACGCTTTTTGAGCAGTTTGTCTTCCTCCTTGGACGAGGGGAGAATCATTGCACGGTACGGCCCATCCAGCTCGAAAAAGATGGAGTTTTCAGAGTGAACGTCGTATTCCCCAGTCTCTGGGTTCATGTTGTGGTATTGATGATTCGTGAACTGCGCATGGACGAGGTGGTTGAGCATCGTGCACGGATACGAGATGGAGATGGCTTTGCCGCTCTTCAGCTTGAACTTGAAGTTCTCCGGGAACACGCCTGGAAGCATACACCAAATTCCATCCGTGTCCAACTCGAGAGGGCGTCCGATTTGCTCCACCAATGCGCGGGCCATTTGAATAATAGTTGCGCCAGTGAGACAGGTAATGCCTGCCATCTCCATCGAATGCCAGCGTGCACCTTTACGCATCACATACCCATAAAACGAGTTGAGGATACACTTGTGAGCGAGCTGCAACGAGTCGTAGAGCACGATCATCTTCTTCGCCTCGTCCACTTCTGCAAGCGAGCGACCCTCTCCGACATACGTGTCGAGATTCTTCTTCCACGTTTTAAGAAGCCCCTTGTATTCGTAGCGGCGATCACGGAAACGGCGCACGGTATCAACGTAGAATGGGTTTTCCCGCTGACACACAATAGACTCGCGTGTCTCAACCCTCGTGTCCTTGGTCTTCTTGTACACTTTGCGGGAGTAGTCTCCCAGTCGCTTGTGTAATAACGCTGTCTGCTCCGCCTCCGTGAGATCGACAAACTTGCGCTGCGGCAATCCTGGTTTCTTGGGAGGAAAGCTTTCCTGGTTCAGCGCATGTCGAATCATGTTGTACTCGTCCCTGTGTGCGGGGAAGAATTCGCCCCTCCAAGCCCATTCAAGTCTTCGATCGCATTTCTTCCCCGGCCGATTGTAGTCGCATACCGCACACACCGACTCGTCCACCATAGAGTCTGGCTGTAACCGATTCGACAACATGATGTTGGGGTACATCGCGGCGACATCAAGATGGTAGATCAGCGGGTTGTCGGTCCGCCTCGGGTTATCTCGCATGACCTCGAGCGCGGATCGAATCTGAGACTTGACTTCGTCATAGTTTGTGACGTTCTCCAAAGACTCGTTCGACTCCTCCACGATGTGGAACATGAGTGCAGCGTCGAGATCTTCGATCAACTGAATACTGGTTGTTAGCAGGTGTGACATCATGCGTGAATACGATGAACCTTTTCGACAGCTTTGGGGATAATCTTGAAGTCCGTAGAGATATCACTGCGAAACACGCCAGCCTCTAATGCTTCCACGTGCCCGCCAACATAGGTTTCAGAGGCAAGCAAATGCCCTTCGAACATGTTCAGGTGGGCATCTTCGTGCCTATTGGGCATGATGATATGTCCTCGGTATGCTTCCACCTATGCCAATGTGTAAGTGAGGCAAACCGTCATCAAGTCTACGTACCATCAACAGCGTCTCACAAAGAGTTCCGCTTCCTTTTCGCAAGACTTCGTCTGGACACAATGGGATGATGTTGCACAACGAAAAGATGAATGGGTGCACGTATTTCATGTAGAGATAATAGGTCGCTACGGCATCGGAGACGGAGTATTGGGCGAGGACCTGAGGCTGCTCCATGGCATATCTGGAAACCAGCGATTAGCGTAAAAGCCGGTCAGTAACTCAGGACTGGCGTACGGCGTCATCAATTCAGGATCCAACTCGATCGGGTTATACCCTAGCTTTGCCGTTGTGACCGCTTTCAAGCCCTGACTACCTTGGGGGAGGTACGAGTCGCGCTTGACCCACCGGAAACAATCCATGTGGGCACAGCACCGACTCTTAAACTCGTCCTCCGAATCCTTGGCAAAACCAGTCTCGAAGAACATGTCGATACCATTGACCTTGGCTCTCGCACAAAGAAACGGAAAATCGAAAAAGTCACCGTTAAACGTGGCAATGACTGTAGGCTTCACGTCCTGGATGTGCTGGAAGAATCTCGTGATCGTTGCAGCCTGACCGAGCCGCACCAGTCAGCGAATTTTCAGCTCGTCGTGGACAAATAACACACCTCATCTTTCTCGTTAAATACCATGAACGGGCCCTCGTACCCTTCTTTGGGGGTATACTCAAAGTCCTCGATGTCCTCGCTCACGATTTCGCGATTCGTGATGAGGTACCCCTGACCATCAATCATGTACGAAATCATCATGACCTGATCGATCGCCTGGTCAGGAAACTTGAGGGGCGCTTTGGTCGTCTCGATATCAAACGCCATGACCACAGGATCTGCACGCTTGACACGCTCCGGGATCGGCACAAAGGTGGGTTTCCCTACATCAAACGTGACGGCGTACCACAGCCCGACGCGCAGCTCGTTGTCGATGGCCACGCGCAAGTAATACGGCACGTCGAATTCGCGGATGTCAACGATGCATTCGCGAGGATCCCTGTCCTTGTAAGCGCTACCGTGGACGGTACCACCAATCTCTGCCCATTCCCCTTCGAGTTCCATGTGTGTGCTCGGACCCGCGGTGGCATTGACGACTTCGGCGTAGGCATCGACGGCACCCCGTTTGGCACCGTTCTCGAGCGCGAGGGGAGCAATGTCGCGCCTGACGGTGAGAAGATCTGACACGTTCCTAAAGCAGAGCTGAAGATAAAGCCTCCGGTGTCCCATCAAATGATTCGGCAGCTTGAGATCTTCCTTTCTGTCGCGTACGATCTTGAGAATGACGCCTTCGTACCGTTTCATGAGCCACTCCTCGACGCTCGCTTCCGAACCACTCTAAAGTCCTATACGTTCAGAACAAGAGACACAACAGCGACTGCGCGCACCTTGCATGCAATGCAGAAATAAGGCTCGTACTGCATCGTGCACTTGAACGACCCGCCGTCGTCTTGTATAAAATAAAAATCCACCGCAGCCTTTCCGCCAGGATACTCTGGGTCCTTGACCAGCGTCGGGTGCATATTGATGAGCCAGCCCTCTTTCCGACCACCCTCCTGCAATCGTGCAAACCCGAGTTTCTCGTCGATCTCATCGTTCAACCGGACCTGCTCGAACCGCTCCGCGAGTTGCGTACCGTCATCTTCGCGTTTTGGAGCTGGGCCTTCACCTGGCGCGTTTCCGTTGAGTGTACCGCCCCGACCTCTTCCTCTGCCACGGCCACCACGAAAGCTTGTGTTTCCTCGATAACCAGTACGCCCTCCGCGTCCTCCACGTAAGCCGAAAGAGCGACCGCGTGCCATATGATGAATGAGAAGAGCAGAGATTCAAAAACAAAGTCGTGGACCAGCCGCACATGATGTGACCGACGCGACGCGTCACACCTATGTCTGTCACGCTTAGATACAACTCAATGTAGTAAATAAACTGGGGTATCTCATAAAATCCGCACATGATTTGTAACAGCAAGAAATCCGTAGCCAGCACCGGAAAAAAACCCATGAAATGAACCATAAAGGACAAGAGAAAATGAAGATGCGATGCAGTATGATGATGGAGTGCGTGGAGGACCACAAGTGGCCGCACGATCAGCGAAATAGCAATGTAATCGATAGAGCAAAACCAACATGACAAAAAACAAAGGTGCCAACGCAGAATGCACGGCAGACGCGCGGCGCATGATGCTCGATAACCCACGCAGAATGACCATGACCAGAACCATACCTTATTCTTCTTCTCCCTCATCTTCTTCTTGAATAGCGTGTTTAAAGGCAGGTCCACGTACCCCCGGCAGCTGCCATCGCCCACCCCTCGCCTCTGGTGCTTCAAACATAATTTCAGGTTGTCCGGGAGCAGGCGAAGACCTCCCAACCGGTGAATGGCCTCCTCTCTGCCTCCCCACGACACCGGAAACAGTATTCGCGCGAGCTTTGCCTGCTCGTGCATGTCCACTGGACTTCCTTGGGGGTGGCGACATCACCAATGGGATTGGCGACTCCAACACCAGATGTGAACTCGTACTTGAACTCGCCGTGGCGCTTCCAGGCATCTGACCAAGCCCCCCAGCAAACTCTGGGACATCCTCATCCTCATCCACCCAGTCGCTCTCATCCCCTATACTCAAACTTGGCCGTCCCGCACTAAACACATCTCTAATATCAGGCGCTGGAGAGATAGCCAGAACTTCGACAGGAAGATGAGTGCTCCGATTTTGCCATCCAGGGGGTTCATGTCCCCAGCTCTTCTTCCATGACGTACGCCCGAATGAAGAAGTATGCGGGCTGGTGAATGGTGTGAGACGCTTTTGAGCAATAAAGGTGCCTGCACCTCGTCTGGGAGTGCTGTCGTCTAATGAATGTCTAGAGGAGTACCCCCTGAATGGTGAACCTGTCCGCGTCGCTTCGCTTTCTGATGCTTCATAGAATGATGTAGGTCGTGAAGATGAGAGAGAATGCACCGAAGAAGCTGCCGAATTCGATCGGTGATGCATGGGACGAGGGCCTCCAGATGCACTTTGAATATGCCGTACAACACGCGTAGAGGAAGAAGAGCCAGCCCTACGATGATTGAACTTGGGTAATGGTGATGAAGTGCGATAATATGCTGAACCATTGGAACCTGTGGAGGGAGATTTACGATGCCGGGGAATGCCAATACTAAAGCTGTGGGCAGATGATGGTCGTGAGGAGTAATCTCCTCTCTCAGAGTTGGGCGTCTCTGCGCCAAAAGACTGGACGGAAGGGATCTGGTCAAGTGTATGCGGCTGCTCTATCACGAATACCTGGGCAGAATTACTAGATGATCTGCGGGAATTGACGCTGCTAGATCGACGGGATGAGGCGGAGTGACGTTTAACACGGCGACCTCGTCCACCTCCACTGGCGCGCCGCTTGACTGTATTCCTATTAGAAGGAGACATGGATGGTTGGACTGGGACAACCAAGGACCGTGAATACTGCAATCCACGGTGACTACCTTGTGGCAGGGGTTGGACGACCTCTTTCCGTTTCCCCTTCCTATCCTCCTGGAACCAGAGTCGAAATGCAGACAGTAGGCTGGCGCGATTCTTGTTAGGAGCAACCACTCGTCCCCCACTTTCACGGTAATTGGGGAGTGAACGCAACGTGTCACCTGGTGAACTGGCAGGAGTCGGGATATGCCCAGCAGGTAGCGACTCCTGTTCAGTGGCCATAACCCACGGCGACCCAGGGATGGCGGGCACATCGGAAGGAGGCGATGAAGTGGGTACCGTATCCTTTGGCCTCACTGGCGGAGACTTGGTCAGTTTGGACGATCCGCCACTCCCATGGGAACTACGAGGATCATCCCCGGTATGTGTCTTATCGTTTTCCCGTGGTCGCTCTTTCTCTCGCTGACCCTCGCGTTGATCCTTCACGGCCTCGGTCGACTTCTTGCGCACAAGACCAGCCGCTTCAAGTGCCGTCGTCGCCCGCTGCATGATACTGACACTTCCCGAGCGCACTTTTCCATCCCTCTTCAACTTGAGCAAATCTCTTTCCTTGTTCTCTAATCCCTTATAACTCCCGCTAGGGGTAGATTGATTGGATCGCAAAGAAGATTCGTTAGTAGTCGGTGAAGGCGATAGAAAGGGTGATTTTGCGCGAGGAGGGGTGGTTGGACGGACTGCCGAAGCCGTTGGGGTAGGGGGCACCACCGCAAACTCCGGAGGAGCGGGTGCAGGAGGATAGTCATCAGTTTGGACCGCGACGGCACGTTTGTGTCTCTTTCGAGAATCAGATGGTCGCTCGCCCTCTTTCTCCTTGCGTCGCTTGGATCCTTCTCCAGCTTGTTCAACAGTAGGACCTGGGGAAATAGCACGAACCTCGCCTACGATCCGCTTCTCATGCTTACGTATCAACATCCACCAAAGTGCTCCGGCCGAATCGCATGCATCAGAGATAACTGAGTGAACAATTTGAGCAGTGTCAAAGCCCATCATGCTCAGCGAGTTCAATAACTCGCGTTCAGCAGGCGTCGAGAAAATGATTGGAGCTGGCGTGTTGAGGAGATACACAAAGTCCTGGGGAGGATGGTGTGAGGTGGGTTTGTCACATGGTGGAGGACTATTCCCATCGGAAAGCGTCGACGACACAGAACGTCGTTTGGTGCGAGCAGGCGTACGAGTCGGATGAGGTGGAGCACGGGTAGAATTTGAAACAGAGGGTGTCGTCACTTCTGCCGCATCGCCCTTCTCCTCCTCCTCGATTATGATTCCGGGTGGCCGCATCTTTGTGTCCTTTGATCCCTGATTACCTTTAGTGATGGTGCTTTGGCTTGGATTTGAATGAATCCGAAGCGGGACAGACTTGGATGAATCTAGGAACGGATCAGAGGCTCTATCATCGGGAGTCACAGATGGAGACGGTAGAAGCTCAGAAACGGCGGAGAGAAAGGTCGCTTCCGAGGTCGCGGAAGTGGCGCAAGATACGACCTGTTCCGTTCCTGCTTCGTCCCCAGTGGGCTTCACGCTCAGGGGAAAGGCAGGGCGAGCAGGCGATGGGGACTCAGGGACACCATCCTGGACATTCGCAGAAGGAGTAATAGTAGACCGTGAGGTAAACCAAGGGGAGGCCAGAATCTGAGGGATCGTCAGACGTTTCGATGGATCAATCTGCAAAACATCCCGGAGCAGGTCGCGTGTGTCTGTGGGACGGTAAAACAATCAGAAATTCAAAGATCTAGACAAGGAAGCGGACCTCTAGACAACCACTCTGGATCATCGAATTCCCCCTTGATAACTTTCTGCTTCATGATAACTTCATCGTCATCGTCAAAAGGTAGTGTACCTGTCAAGAGACAATAAAGAATCACCCCCATGGACCAAATGTCCACTTCTGCATGAAATTGAGCTGGATGTAGAGTGGAGCTGAAAGACCACTCACCAGGACCGAGATATTTCTTAGCCTGCAGTACTTCCGGAGCAGCATAACCGGTAGTACCACAAAAAGTCTCCATATACACTCCTTTCTCGTATTCACGCGTGAAACCGAAATCACCGAGCTTGACCCGACACCGTTCATCCAACAAGACGTTCTCGAGTTTGAGATCACGATGGACGATGCCCTTGTCGTGCAAATAGGCGACTGCAAGACACAACTGGCCGAATATAATTTTGGCCTCTTCCTCGGACAAGCGACCTTTTTCGGCAAGGTAATCAAAGAGCTCGCCTCCGGAACAAAGCTCTGTAACGATCCAGATATGTGATTCGGTAGCAATGACTTCATACATCTGAGTAACGTGTGGGTGGTGAAGCTGACGGTGGTGATGAATTTCGCGGGTGAGGGAAGCAGACATTGCCTTTGGGATTTGCTTGATGGCGACGCGGGTGGATGTGAGACGATGGGTGCCCATGCGTACTTTTCCGTAGGCTCCTGTTAGATCTTATCAGGGGCAGAATTTCCTGTGCCAAGGTTAAGAAGACTTGCCTTCTCCGATGACTTTTCCAAGGGTGTAATTACCTATTACCCTAATCTTTTGGGAAGCGAGCTCCTTGCCAAGTTCGTTATAGGCAGTAGCTAGTTGGGCTTTGTGGTTCTGAGAGACCGAGACAGACTGCCTGTGGCCATGGGTGGACATTGTGGCATGTAGAACGGGGATAAGGTAGGGATAAAGGAGAGGCACGGGCAAGAAAGCCGCAGAATAGGTGTAGAAGGTGGTGGAGGTCAAGAACCAAGTGTTGGTATCATCACGCGTGGGAACGACACACACAACAAATGGGATTCATAAGTAACTAAGTACAGGCTCATTGTCCAACGTTCTGTTCGGTGAGCCAAAATACTAGACAGAAAGAACTGAAAGAGATTAAGGAGGCGCGTCATAGATACAACACGAAGCACTAGACATGTATCTGACTATTTGTGAGTTGCTTTGACGATGCTGACGACTATGATAACAATGATAATGGCCACTGCGAGGCCTATAATG
Organism: Tubosaeta aff. alveolata; assembly: GCA_038094535.1. Taxonomy (NCBI): domain Eukaryota; kingdom Fungi; phylum Basidiomycota; class Agaricomycetes; order Boletales; family Boletaceae; genus Tubosaeta; species Tubosaeta aff. alveolata. The sequence continues at coordinate 16,997 of JBBPUG010000273.1, forward strand.
ATACGCATCTGCAAGCCAAAGTCAGTCTTCTTGCCTTGCGTGAAAACAGGATTCTACCTTCATATCTTTCCACCTGGTGCCACCGAGAGTGAGAAGGGGAATTAAGACCATGAAACAAAAGAGCTTACCACATATTCTAAAGACAGTCAGCATCCAGCGATGTAAGAGCACAATGAGACTCACCTTGCGCACTCTGTTTGCCCCCCGACGGAAACCTTGGGCGGACACGGCCAGGTTATCTGTTGAAAGGTGTATGGGAATCCAGAGCCATGACAATGACAAAGAAACTGACCAGTCTTGTCCTGTAGCGAATCCAGCCGCTCGCCTCTCTCGGCAACCTTTGTGATGTTGTCTCTCATGATTCCGACGGTGTCATCGATTTGTTGTTGAATGGCTGCAGTTTTTGCATTTCCCTGGGATCCCGAAGGGTTGGATGAAGAGCCATTGCGAGGGAGGTAGGGGTCATAAGGTTCAGACCTAGGGTTTTGAGCGACGTGAGACACGGTGGGCGACGAATATGGGGGATACGAACATGACGACTCTGGCTGTAAATGAGTAAGAGAACTGCGTGTAGCGTTTTTTTACTCACCGTACGAAGGGAGATGAAGGGTTGTATAACAAGACGGGTGGTTGACTGCGCTCACCCAACGATGCGATGACCCCAACCTGTCACACACTGACTACGTGACATGTCACACTGTAACTCTCCTAACACGTGACAGTTGTTTTGTGATGCTAACACCGTCTAATGCGTAATTGAACGTCCCCGCGAGGCGTATTCTGGTCGAAGTTTATGATACTGCCGCAATGATGGGAGACTTGACATTGTGCACGGTAACACACGAAAGTGAGGTTACTCTACTTACTGAGGCTCTGCGAGGATCCTGGGCTCTGCTCGCTGTCACAGATTCAGAAGAGTCGAGTACTCATTTAGTACACCCATTGCCAAACGCACAAGGGTGGTCTTGAACGACTACGGTGTCGTGTGTCACCTTCAAGACGCGCCAATAACACACGCGACTTGGACCCACTCGTGCAAAGAAACACAAATCGGTCCGCATCGAACCTGCCAATGCCTGATGAACGCGTTTCACAACTAGGTTGACTACCATCATGTCGAGGTTTCCACCAGAACTTGTCCTGCTTCTTTTACATTACTGCGATCCACGAGATATCATAAAATGGCGAACAGCAAGTCTACTTGCTTTCACATCGTACTTGTTCCTGACTCTCACTTGCTCTGGTAGGTCTCAAAGGGATTCTATGCCATCACCCAGGAAACCGCACTTTGGAGAGCATCGTATAAAGACGCCCCCTTCTCGCGTCCGCCTGGCCCATTTCCCACCCAATCCAGGACGTCTCTGGAGCGGACGCTTTGCAAAGCTGCACGGCTCTCAGAATCGTGGACGACACGGCCAATACGCGCGTGTTCGAGCGTCACGATTGAGAATGCGTCGTATCCCAGAATTGTCTGTGGGAGGTGGCTGGTCGTATGCGAATCGCAAAGACGATTCATCTTGCATGACGTCGACCCCGTTGCCAAGACGCACACGCAGCAGGTTCTCTGCGAGCAGGATACCGACGTGACATCCTGGAACGTACAGTCGACTGTGTCTGCCGAGGGAGACTGTATGTTGTACGTGATATTGAAGTCTTCCCGCAGTTTACCAGAGTGGTGAGTCTAGTTGTAATGTTTTGGAGAAGTGTCTCGTATATCCATCGGTCATGATTTCTACCACAGGCAGGTATTGGAATTCCGGTTGGACTACGACACTGGCAAGCTCTGTGATTCAGCTGTCATAGTCCCTCCTCAGGCCAACAGTCGATTGCACAGAATGTTTCTGCTGGCTGGGAAGTCTGGGGATTCGACGTTTTTGTTCATTCCGTCGGAGCCAGACCAGTTTGTATTTGATACACGGGCACGCGTGTTTTATACAGTCCCAGCGTTGTATGAGGTAAGAAATGGTTTATATGTGTGATGAATTTCGTGGTGATTCATGGCGAAAACTAGCCCCCGATTGAATGCAGTTGGATCATATTCTCTGGATCGCATTTCATCTCCCTAGTGGAGTTCGAGGGTGTGACTTTCATAGACATTCTTACCCTTCCTGATGGCCCAGCCACAGGGGAGCGTCTTCTTTGCCACACCCATACAGGAAGCGTAGAGGGGAGTTTTGGGGGCATCGAACCTTTGAAGCCTACGATTGATCCCACTACTGGGGCCACAAATATCAAGATTCTGGACAGTGATAATTACCCGGGGATCACATACCTCGATATAACGATCCCGAAGCATTTCCCTGGCGAATTTTTGCGACATGATTCCAAGATAAACTTCTTGTCCCTCCCAGGAGAAAGAGTGTGGCCGAGCCGCTATGAAAGATGCTGCCGGACCATCGACGTATTTGAGGACGGACACATTAGGGGCTTCTTCAGGGCGATGAAGCGGGAAAGGACAGTACGAAGGCATGGTGATGGGGCTACAACGTCGGATGTCATGAAATTTGACATTGACACAACGCAAGAATCGTGGGCCATCACTTGGGGCCAGATTGCACCCGCCGAGTGGAACGTCGAGGAGGATCCGAGTGCCAACGTGGTGGTTATTGGGTTTGATGGTATCAGAGGGCGGTTAATCTATGTCCATCCGACGATAGAGGACAAACTCGTTATCGCAGATATCGAGTAGATTTGGCAGGGTGGTATCAACATAACTGCTGGGCCTCTGCGACCTGGGCCTCGGTTCAAATACAGAGAAGGATCCATTGGTTGCTAGTGATCTCCGATGGTCTCAGTGAGGCTAAAGTACGTCGTGTTACTTAGTTGCGGACGGCTTTCTTAACATTCGTTCATCGAGCTTCCTTGCAATTGAAATTTGCTGTATTCTTCATCCCTGAGCTAATATGCAAGAGTCATTTAACTCCCACAGGTTGTGTTTCCCTCGATACGAGGAATATGCCCTATTCCGAAGTGAATAGCCAAGAAAACTCTGAAGGTGCGCATTCCCAACGCTGTGTTTGGTGGCCGAAGGAGCAACCGAGAATGTACTAGAGCCTTGGCCTGCTGCGTATACAGCATTCACAGGTGTAAGGTACGCACCGAGGCTCGTGTGAACGTCTTGAACCCCTTCACAATGTACGTATCCAGTTTGCAAACGGGTCTTTTGGGGGCAACGTCGGTACGTGAGCTCAACTTTGCAAATGCTCATAATGATATTATAGCATTAATGACACATTTCCGTGGTCCCGAGATCGCGTCCGGGTTAACCTGTACGCAACAACTCATATACCTTCTAGTAGTTCTGGAAACTGTCGTATTTTCCATGGAAGGTTTGGAGACCACATGGCATCGCTTCCGCCAAGTTCCCCAGTATCTGGAGCTGTCCGGTTAAGATCGTCTTTCAGGGAGGGCCAAGGATGCCCCGCGGGATATAAAGTCAACGGACGGATTCCCTCCTTCCCCTTTGTTACCATGATCACATCGTCCTCGGATTCCATGTCCAATGGAAGCATATTCCAAAATTCGGTCTACATTGGGATAAACTTAGAGGACATCCTATACGGTGAGTCTCGTGACCTCCAGTATTCTCAGATAATCCTTATGCAGGCTTGTCCATGCAGGCGTCGAATTACTTCTTTACTTCAAGACAATACGCATCTTGTTGACCCGCAATGGGGTACCCAAGAAATCCAATTTGTTTTACACATTCTTCAGCACTATGATGGTATTCTTAGTCACAGTTTGGGTAGTCACTCAAGCAGCATTTGGAGAACAAATGTGGTTATTGAACGCTCAGTTTCCGGGTGGACCTGATGGGTACTGGAAGCAAAACGTCTCGGATTGGTACATGAATTGGGGGACGACATCGGTCTTCGTCCTTCAGCTCATGACAGACGCACTTATGGTAAGACATACACCATGATGCATGACGCTCACTGTACATGGTCATTGCAGATCCACCGCTGTCGAATTGTATGGAACAGCTATTGGGCTGTCATCGTCCCCATCAATCTATGGGTGGCCACCCTTGGTAAGTAATTGACCTCGACTATTGTCATATATCTCAATCCATATGCACTCAGTCCTGGGGTTCTTGGTCGATTGGCTGTCCAGTTCGCCGGGGGGCGACTTCTTCACTGGGGTCGCATCCCAGCTTGGTTTTGCGTATTTCACAGTCTCAGTGTTCCTCAATGCAACCTTGACGGCCATGATATGCTATCGTTTAGTGCGACACGGCAAGGTAGTCCGAGAGTACCTCGGAAACGAATACGCAACATTCTATTTTTCTGTCGCAGCCGTCATCATCGAATCCGTGCTCCCATGTACAATCTCTGGAATCGCGTTTATAGTGTCCTTGGGAATGGCTAGCTCGACGTCGATCGCGTTCGCCAGCGTGTATATACTGATGATGGTACGTCGTCTCGTCTGGATCGCGGATTGGCTAAGCGTATCATATCATAGTGCATATCACCTCAGATGTTGATCCTTCGGGTGATCGCCGGACGAGCATGGGACAAGGATACCCTGAAATTACAGCCCTCGACGGTCAAATTCAACGTGGGAGTCACGTTGATGTCAGGAGAATTCGACCCCGAAGCGATTCCAGTGCATTTGCGGACGTTGTCCAGGACGCATTCTCCCAACGCACACGATATGACATGAATGGCACGAATGTAATCCGATTTAAATGGCGTGCGAGAGGCTGCCCGGTGTACAGATTACGCTGTCGTGGTTGAGGCTTCTTCGTTCATTGGGGACGCCGCCTTTCAACCGCTCGCGCAGGTGGAGATCCCAACGTCGAATGGAAAATCAGGATCAAGTGATTTTTTAATCGACTATGGGAAAGGCACGGAAAAGGTGGCGAGCAGAGGGCAGATGGAGGCAGTAACGAAGTCTGAGTTCCCGTTCGGTTGTCTATCGGGCACTGGCACCGTATTCATGCGATGAATCAGACGAAATGCAAGATAACATACACCATGAGTAATCCAGACAAGCTACTACATATTTGTCTTAGGTGCCGCAGTTATCTGTGGAAATGTTGATAAGCTGGGGATATAGTTGACCGTACCTGGTCATCAAAATCGCTGAACAGGGCAACGTGCGTGGAGCAAGGTTAAAGGTGACGTTATGTTTGCAATCAAAAACTCGTATTCGATGCAATATGTACTTACAAGTCCAAGGAAAGACCATCCCATATTTAGGAGGCTATTCTAATCGAGATCAATCTGCCGCGCCTGTGTAAATCCGGAACGGCCTACAATGTGCCAAGCATATTCACATTGGAAGCTTTAGCGTCACAGGAGAAAGGGGGGCGATGCGTGGTAGGATCCTATTTGGAATGTTTTAGCTGCAATTTAGAAGCCTATCAGTCGTACGGATTGAAGCAGATGGGAATGCAGGACCCAATTCTATTCCCCAGGTAGCGGCACCGTGTGACAAAAAAGAGAAGCGTGGCTAGAGTCATGTGGACACCATCCGCAGCGGAAATGATAACCTGGATTTGGCCTGAACCGTGAGGGAAAAGTTCTTCCGGAGATCAGAGGACGATCGGGTCGTAGATAAGGCGGCGATTGCGAGAAACTCAAAGGGAAATAATTGTACCGGGAAACGTCGAGGTGAAGGGAGAATTACGATACATACATACAGCCCAGAGCCAGTCACTACGTTGCATAACCGGAGACGACGATTACCTCCTCGAGTCGGAGTTAAGGGGGCTCCCAGCCTGCGCTCCGACCTTTGGCTAGAATGTCCGAGATCAGTTCGCCGCGGCTAAAACTGGTTCAAACTCGTGACGTTAGAGTTGCAATGAAGAAAACCATACAAGGTCTCACATGACTCTTTAGGGAGTTACCAGCAAAGGTTTGGGAACGGGGGGTGTCATGAACACAGACTCCACGGAGCACTCCTACACCAGGGCTAGTAGGGATCTTCACCGATCCGCTGACAATTGGGTGGCTTTCATTCAAACCTGTCCAATAAGATAAACAGGTGGAATGTACAGTACCTTTGGATGTAGAATCATCCCCGTACTACTTCAGCGTTCTGTGCAGGAAGACGCCGCAAACCCGGAACCTCGGAACTTCCTGATTTATGATCGGCATATGCCGAAGTTGAACCTCCGCCTCATCGTACTCACCTTCGTACAACAGTACCATAGAATTAGCAAGTCCCGGAAAGCTCACCAAGGTAAGCTCGAATTCATGTCTGAACACAGGTTGCAAGACATTTTCGTCGCTTGTCCGGGGTTTCCAAGTCGAAATTCCGTGGCTTGATCGTTGGATGAGGTGTTGGTGTACTGGATGGACCCAGCTCGTCGCGCCTTGATACCGTCAAGTTATATTGAATCGTTTCGCTGACTTTTGCGTTGCTGCTGTCGTCTCCATATAGATGGTACGTATTTGCCCGCGATGCAATGATCCTTTTGCGGACTTGTCATCCTTGGAGTACAGAAGCTAGAGATCGACTCTTTCTCGGGCTACCGTATCTACCCTGCAAAGGGTAAGCTCTTCGTTCGCGGAGATTCCAAGGTGAATCTTCAGCCCACTTTGCTTGTCATGTATTAACCCGCCTAGATCTTCCGCTTCGCCTCCTCCAAGAATGCCTCTCTCTTCATCCAACGCAAAAACCCTCGTAAAATCGCCTGGACACAATTGTACCGTCGCATGCACAGAAAGGGTATCACTGAGGAAGTCGCTAAGAAGCGCTCACGCCGAACTGTCAAACACCAACGTGGCATCGTCGGTGCTGATCTTGCTGCCATTGCCGCCAAGCGGAACCAGACTGCCGCTGTCCGTACGCAAGCCCGGATCGCCGCTATCCAGAAGGCCAAGACTGAAAAGAAGGAAAAGGAATCGAAGAAGGCAAAGGTCCGCCGCTGTTGTATCCCTCTGGCCCTTGTTGATAATAATGTGCCTTCTTGCAGCCTACTACCCGGGCACCTGTCAGCACAGCACCCAAGGTCTCGAAGCAACAGATGAAGGGTGGCAAAGGCGGCAGATAAGCGGATGCTTATCAGTCTCATTGGCTTTCTTATGTATTGCGCCTACTTCCCATGATATAACCGATGCACATACGCATTATGTTTTCACGGTTGGAATGGTTGGCTACCGATTGAAAACCAGGTGCCTAAGGGATAGATGATACAGGGTTCTATGCCAATGTTCGGGAAATGACTATGGACCGTAAACCAGCGGAAGATTACATAGATGTAGGTATGAGAGTCTGTGTTGGGTAAAGTGCGAATGAGATTCGTTTAGAGTCTGGGCGGCGCTTGTGGGCGTTCTGGCGCGTACTTGGCCTAAGACGTGCTGAGGTCAGTCTCACTCCCAACGATACAACATAACGCTCACCATCTCGACTTCCTTCTTGGCGTAGCCGCACTTTTGATAAAAGGCTGTGTGCAACAAGTTGGGGCGCAATCAGCGCCCGCCCTTTCGCCACAATATCAACAGGCACTTACGTATATTGGCATCGCTACAGTTTAGGATGGTTTTGTAGCACCCGCTGGTCTCACTGATGTGTGTGAGGGCCTCGATGATGCGTTGACCAAGCTTTTTGCCCTGTTGACTCTTGTCGACGGCGATATCTTCAATATGGCCAACACTCCCGAAACCGCGGAGGAATTTGCGTTCGATGAACACGGCGCCGACGCCAACGATGCGGTCACTGGCGTCGTCAACGATTACGAGGGAGTAATATGTCCCAGGAACGGCACACATCGCCCGGAACTGCTCGACCCAGGCTTCTTCACCAAGGTCGTTGACAACAGAGAGTACGGCAAGGACATCGAGATGACCGCGTTTGTAGTCCGTCGATGCAAGGGGACGAAGCTATAAGCGCAGTCAGAGGCGGTAGACACTGTGTTGAATGCACGCACAGTCAGCCCTGGGGCCAATAGTTCAGATACTTTGCGGGAGATCCACTCCTGGGAGAACATGAGCTCGAGGCTGGTTGCGGACGACATGATGAGTGGGCAAAGGGAGCGGCGTTGCTTCGTGTTTTATTCTGTTGTTTACAAGAACACAGCCACGTAGTACTTGTCTGGTTTTGAACTTGGACGCGATCTCTTTCTCGAGCGGCTTCCCCTTCCACTCGGAAATGCGGCAGAAACCTTGCTTGACATTTTGGGTAGTTGGGTCAGAGTAAAGCAACAGCCATCCCATTTGTAGAATTCAAGAACATCACGCACAGTAGTAGTTAATACACAATGTGGTATGGGGTTAGGGTCTAACATGGGTGTGACCGTGGTCAGCCCGGGTATTGACCGCGGGTAGACATCGTTCCCCCACAATGACCGTACCCAACCCGGGTTACCGTTACGTGGGTTCGGGTGCACCCACGGTCAGTTAGGTGGGTAGATGGGTGTACCCGCGGGTCGTTGGGAGGCACATCAGATATACGCTAATCGTCCAAACTTGAACATATTGCTACAAGTCAATCACGATAGTGTCTGCGTCATCCGCAACTTGAACTTCTTTTTCCCGCTCCTTCCCTTTTTCCACGACCCATTGAGCCATCAACAATTTTAGTCACGAGATCCAGAGAAAGAAGCGGCGTCTGAAGCCATGACCCAACAGCCATTCGAGCTTTGAAAGACTGGAAGCTCATGTTGTTGTGTTGTAAGCGATTAACTTGCAGCCGACCACACGAAAATGAACGCTCTGATGCACATCAACCGACGAGGCTGTAGTGGCATGTCAGTTCTAGTTGATGATGGCAACACAGGAGATCTGTTACCTGGCACAGAAAGGAAGTTGAGTGCCATTTGAGCGACACGCCTCGAGGGCGGGTAGCACGAGCATATTCCCAATATTTCAGCAATCCTCCCATCGCATCAATTTCATCATCAGGAACCAAGGGAGCCTCATTTTACAAATGAATTTGAACGTGATTGACTTTGGCCTGCCTTCAGCTGGTGTCGACTGTCTGACAACAATGTTATAGTGGTCGTATGCTTTCGACTGCCATCGCTTTCGTGCTTCATGCACTAGAATGTAGTCAAGCTATACCAATGAGTTTCGTGTCATCGCAGTCCCAAACCTCAGAATCGTCCAGATCACCTCTTTTGCAACCTTTCTTCAAGACCATGTCATCCATCACTGGTGTGATCGAATGCGCTCCTTGATTCAGATTTCGTGCCCGAGTATTCTCAGCGGGTGAATCTGGAGTGGAAGGTGGATCAGTGCCAACGCTGGTAGGGAAAATTGGCTCCAAAGGCTATCGTACCAGGGATGACTAGGGAAATGAGGTCCAAGAAGCAGGCAGAAACAAGTCCATTGCTAGAGATACAGGTCTTTTGAGGCTGCGAGTGCCGAGCGGTGTGTCAACAGCTGCTTTGACAACAATGTGTGAGAGAAATCGATCAACATCGAAGACCAAGCTCAATATGAAGTTCAGCGGGTTGGATCAAAAGCAGAAGTTAAGTCGTAGTGGTGCCAACATCGAACATTGTCTACATAGCCACAGACCCCAATGGGTGTACCCAAGCACCCGTACTCATCGACGTCCCCTGACCGTACCCGACCGGGTATACATCACTTGGGTACCCATACCCACAGGCACCCAACCCATCAGACTACCCGTGGGTACTGACCCGCGGGTATCCGGGTAAGGTGGTGTTCATGATAGACCCTATATGGGGTACCCTTCGTGGTGATGATGAGCACACTACTGCATTCCCCTGCCCTCGTCATCGGCATTGTGGTGATAGGTCCACTGTTACGCCCCGCCCTTGCCCCCATCGTGTCGGTGACATGCATCCCGTTGTCCCCCCTCGTCGACGTCGCGGTGGTGGATGCACCGTCGCATATCCTGCCGTCGTCGTCGTGGACGTGTCATGGTGATGGTAGCCGGCGCGCCATTGTCGTCGTTGGGGCTGTAGTGGCAGTTGCATGCCCTCGCCCTCGTCATCATCGTGGCGTCCTGTTGCGCCCTTCGTTGTGGTGAGGGCAGCGCGCCGCTGCCCTGTCGTCATTGCGGTTGGCGCACCATTACGCCCCCTCGCCCTTGTCACCGCCATGGTGATGATCGTCTTCCGTGTGGTGGCAGATGCGCCGTTGTGCCCTCACCGTGGTCTTTTTGGTGGTGGTGGGGCCATGGCGCATCATCACAGTATTTTTAGTGACGATGGGGCCGTTGCACACCCCCTTTGGTGGGGCCTTTTGCGGGACGGTAAGGCCACTGCGTCGCCTGCGCCCTCGTGCGTCATCATTGTCATGCGCGTGCGCTCGCCATCCACCTCGTCTTAGTAGGGATGGTACTGTCATGTCGCGTTTGTCCTTACGTGCGGTGGTGGGCTGTCGCGTCGCCTCACTCTTGCGTGTCACCGCCGTCATCTTGAGAGTGGTGGTGGCGCTCTGTCGCCTTTGTTGTTGCGTCGTCGCCGCTGTGGTTGGTGCACGCCGTTGCGTGTCCTCGCCTCGGCGTCGTCTTGATGGCAAGGCCATTGCTTGTACGTCGTCGTCGTCATGGGCACGCCGTTGCATGCCCTCACCTTCATCGTCGTTGTCACACATTTCTGTCACTGTGGGAATGGTATGACCTCAGTGGCCTCGTAGTCGTCGTTGTTGTGGGCATGCCGTTGCATGCCCTCGCCGGCATCACTGCCGCCATGGGCTATGGTGCGTCGTTTTACCCCTTTCGTCGCGGTAGTGATGAGGGGCGTACCTGCTGTGCCTCCTCACCCTTCCTAGTAGTGCGATGTCGTCACGCGCTTTGCCGGTGGTGGTGGTACGAGCATCTGCAAGGCCGTCGACCTATCTTGCCGAGCGACCTATCTTCGAACTCCGACCGGCTGAACCGACACATGACGCGTGAAATTAGGGTAGATTTCGTAGCTACACTACCAAACTGTACCCTAATCAAGAGACCCCTCGTAATTGTAGCTCCGCCCCTTGGAAGGATTTTCGGCTCGGCCCACCCTTGGAATGACCAATCTGCCTCACAGTGTGAGACGCGGCTGGCATCCAAAAAGGCAATTACCCCTGTTACTAAATGAGGCAGGAGGGACACAGAAACCTTGTCAAACAAGGTGATCATCTCCGCATACGCCATTTTTCGCCCATCTCAACTTTGTAAGACCGCTCTTCGTGAGGCTTGGGGAGATGGATGTCATGCAACCAGCTCGGCTGCAGAAGCGTAACGTGGAGGTAGTCGATTCTACGGGTGCTGTTATTGCCGGTCAATCTTTTTTGTTGATATTGTATCCCGAGCTGACGCCTTGTAGGATTCTGGCAATACGGTACCGTTGATTGGCAAGAGTTTTACAGATACTTAATAACCTTCATCATCACGAGGGAGGAATGGTTAATTTTTCAATACGAGCCCGCCCAGCAGCAACGCGGTGCGCCATGTCTACAGGAACCTCAGATTGTCCAACCAGGTCATTATATATTGCTTTCAACCAGTGAGTATCAATAGCCTCGTTGAATGGAGTTTCTTATGGGGAATAACTAGCTGGTGCGTCTATCCCTGTCGGACTGGTGGCAACTCTCGCACGTCCTCGAAACCCTACGTTCTCCGACACCCCTGCTCGCGTCAGCCATATCAATCGCACATATAAGAACTCAACTGATTTCTGAACTTCCAGGAACACCACTACAGGGCTCGTGGGCGCGGTAGAGATGGCCGATGCCTCATCACTGGCCTACAAACACAGACGTACAGTCGTCTCAAAGTTGCTCACATATTTCCTAGAGCACATGATGCCGAGGCAAATTTTTTTCCCATAATGTCCCACTTGTCATGGCTCATTACCGTGTCACAGTGGGTACGCAAGGGTTATCCAAGCAAAATCACCGACACTGCAGACAATGCTTGCATGGGTGGCCCGACAAAGATCGACTCGATCCAGAATGTAATTACTTTGCGGAGCGATCTGCATGATGCATGGGACAACTATGAATTCGGTGTAAATCCAAATGTGAGCACTTTCGTATGATGACCATCCCCTGTGCTTCAATCTCTGTTCCTTTATGTAGAACAATTATCGCATCACGGCATTTACCAATGGCAATCAGGATATCAACGGCCTTCACCTCCAGCTGGATCATATCCAAGATCCGAATCTCCGCCCACTCGATGAGCTCTTCAACGATCACCTCATGCAGGGGATCTTCAAACATATGAGAGGCGCAGCGGAACCGGAGTGGACTTACGAAGACTACGATGACGTTTTTGGCTGCGGTTCCTTTGATATGTCAAACCCCAAGATCTGGGGAACTAGAGAAGGAAAACAGCGATTTGAACTTGCACTAGCAGATCGCTTGTTTGATCTTCGCACGTCGCAACAATCTGGATTGACGATTGGGTAGCGATATAAATGGCATAGTGTTCAAAACTACAGAAGCGACGCGCCGGGGACCAATGTCTGTTATTTTGTCGATACAAGCCAGAACATGTCACCTAAGGTAATCTGAAATCGATCAGATTAACGAAATGGCTTGCGGGTCGAAAATTTTCCGCTACGGTAGTAAGTAAGCGGGTTTTAAGGGGGGGAACCCGTAAAAATCTCTTCACTTTTTTGCGGTTTTGGTTTGTAAATGTAGACATCTGTTTTGCTTTGTTGCCACACTATCACAATTCCTCTCTCGCCTGGGAGATTCGTCATACCCAGGGTTCCCACGGAACGGTCGGCTTCCGATGACCGATTGGGACCGATTTGAGGTCACGTGTGAGCCCCTGTGTCACGGGGTGGTAAGGAAATT
>JBBPUG010000274.1:0-29631 GCA_038094535.1 Tubosaeta aff. alveolata
AGGAAAATCTTGTATCCAGTTCTACCCAATTCTGATGTCTGCCTTATTTCTTCCAGCATCCCTGCATCACAGGATGGCGGTCGACGGGGCAATGTTGGCTACGAGTCACCGCCACTGACAAATGGTCCTGTCAGCTCACTCGATCCTACTGTTCGAGGTGCGTATGAAAATTAACGTGGATACTGTCCATATAGCTTACTGTCATTGACAGTGAGTCCGAGGTTGTTTCAGTGACAATAATTTTTACTGTCGAATAACTTGCAGTACGTTCGCCATGGAGAGGGTACTACTCCTGAAGGAAACTTCAGGCATGACCGTGATATCGATCGCGCTATCGCCGCGATGGGCAATGTTAATTTTGGCAAGTGTCAAAACCATAAATTGCCGACGCAACTGACAATTGTCGACAGTGCGTCGATAAAAAATGTTATTTTGATAATACTGAATGTTCTTGCTATTAACTTGTAGGATGACGAGCTGGAACAGCCCTGGGAGAGCAGAGTCCAGTGGTAAGTGACAATTTACGAATTGTGACGAGAAGGCTCAGTACGGGACTCACGCTAGGCAACATCCCAGCGGGTAGCAGCCCAGCGGGTAGCAGCCCAGCGGGTGCCAGCCCATAGTTAATGTAGGAGTCCCGCGTGAACGGAATATCGGTCCGCCACGCTCGCGGTAATCCGTATTTTGAATCCCTTGGTTGTACGCTCGTGGACAAATGGGACAACTGTGCTTGCATAGATAGTATGTTATCGCATTTGAGAGTGAATTGGCGGTGATGAGGCTCGAGCGTAACGCCATGAGCAACTTTGCAGGGATGGGCAGAAGCAGGCCCAGCATCTGGTGTTAGGCTACGAACGCGCTCGGAACACGTGCTTTCGTTTTTTCAGCGCACGTAACTCGTTCATTGAGCATGTTGGAACGTACGTTCTTGATCCACCCGAACTACATGGAACCATACGGAGCACAGTCATTCGTATGGCGGATGTGGTACAGGACGTTGGTACACGCGAATTTCATCTCTTTGTAGTAGAGATGCTGATGGATATGGGATCGATAGACCTAAGTGATATACCGTATGCCGAGGCTAGATGTGTGTACGAAAAAGGATATTTGCCTGGCACTCTGGAGTCGCTCTTTCAGGAGATTGCAACTAGACTCCACGAATGCAAATGCCGAGTGACGATGCGCATCATCCGGACGTACCATCGGAAAGCAGCACGAATACTGATGGCGTTGACTTTGTGCAGCGAGTGGGTGATGAAGTGGGTCAACGCGCTGTAGTGCCAGTATATGATGTACTGACGCTACGAATGCTCAGACCCACGAGGATGTATTCGCACGACCCGACGACTTACGACGCAAGTACCTCAAAAAAGCCTCCTGCCACGAGATACTGACATAGCTGTTCTACCTATGTTCTGAGACACCAATTGAAGAAATAATATAACCCACGTTGAGATCTTGATCGACGATCGCGAGAGAGCCGAACCAGGACCTCACAAGATGGGAGGACTGCCATGCGACGAACACCCCAGGCGACATCGCCAATGAGGAAAGGGAGCTGATCGTATGAGCACTCATCCATCCAGTCACAATATCACACCTGGACGAAGTTTCTTTATGGGATAATGGTATTCTGTGTGCGGTAGCGTGAGATTATCTGGGCGTGGTTTCATGTAGTTCGGGATGGATCAATTTGGCCACCAACGTACCTTTCAGCATGCTCGATGAATGAAACACGAGCTCAAAAAGCGAAAGAACGTGTTCTGAGCGCGTCCACAGCTTAACACCAGATGCTGGAGCTGTTCCTGTAGAGTTGCATATGGGTTTACTCTCAAGTGTGATACCAAGCACAGTTGTTCCATTTGTCCAGGAGTGCCTAATTGAAGTATGGATTATCGCGAGCGCAGCTCACCGATATTCCGTTTGCTCGCCGCGTAACATCTACCTTCATAGAAGGCTATCATATACAGCATCTTCATGGAAGACTCCTAACGTCCACTATCACTACTACTCGTTGAGCTTCTAACCGGTTGGTGGTGATCTAGCGTGTGTCCCGTACTGAGCCTTCTCGTCACAATTCGTATATTGTCACTTACCAGTGTAGCCTAAGGTTCCCCAGCGCTCAGGGTCCGCCACCTCCTCCTACAAGTTAATGGCAGGAGCATTCAGTACTATTAAAATAACAAATTGATCGACGCACTGTCGAAAATTGTCAGTTGCGTTGGCGATTTATGATTTTGACGCTTACCAAAAGTATAGCCCTCGGTGTTCATATGGGCGACAGCGGCATCAAGACTCGCGTCCTCCCTATAGCGTCCATCAAAAGTCCTACCTCGTCCATGGCGAACGTACTGCAAGGTATTCAACAGTAAAAAAATCGGTGTCACCAAAGAGCCTCGGACTCACTGTCAATGATGGTCAGTTATATGGACAGTATCCACATTCATTTTCATACGCACCGGGAATAGTACGGTCGAATGAACTGACATAACCACTTGTCAGTGATGGCGATTCGTAGCCGGGGTGGCCGGTATGTTCATGAGCCTAAAGATAAAGCAATCCGGGCCACCAAAGAAACTCCTGAACGAACTCACTGTAAATGGTCGTCAATTGCATAGAAATCCTTCATGAACTTGTCACTTACCACTGGCAGAGGTATCACCCGCGGCATCAGCGAGGTAATTGTCCATATGTCTTTGGCGCCAACTATTAGAAACGGAAGCGGCGTCGCTATGTCTAGAGCTGGAAGCAGTGGTGGAAGAAGCATCAGAATTCAGTAAGGTTAGGCACGAAATAAATACAAAAGACGCCTCACCTGAAGCAACCCCGTCTGCTGAGTCTCTCGCGATTCTCACGGACTGGTTGGCTACCTACAAGGTAATTATCGACTGTCGCACCCGAGGTCAAAATGGATCTGACATATTTTTGATATCATTCTTCAAAGGCTGTGTGCCCGGATGCCTAATACGTGCGATGAACACTCGTTATCAGAAAGTAGTCTCTGACACATACTCCGCGCAGGAAGAGATATCCACTCGGGCGGGTGCGGGTGCGGAGGCGACGAAGGAAACAACATTCGAGATTATGAGCACAAAGAAAACGGAATAGAAGTGCATCGCGGAGTTTGGTAAATGAACGAGAGGTTGATCGGCCGTCAACGGCTGATGAGTTGGAGAATAGAGAAAGGGCTGACAAAAAGCAGAGTGAGCAAGTTGTTACGACATGAGTGGATGCACTTACTAGCCAGTACCTGTGAGTGAGATCTTGAGAGACGAGAAGCCCAGGACTTTCAAATACGATACGACTGCACTCGACGGCATGCGTATGAAACACGTTCAAGTTTTCAGTGCTCTGACAGAAACACGACCAGAATCTCCGATGTTTTCACATATCCGAGGTACTTAGGTGATGCAACGCCGGTTTGAAGCCTTCAACTTAGTAGGTAGATTGAGGTCAGAGAACAGAGTTTCAACCGGTCATCATTTTCAATGGCGCCACCTTGAACTACCGCAGGGAGTCACCGGTCACGCTGCAATGCTCTCACCCTACTAACTCGTCATCGGACTAGGCCTGCGCGACGACAGCGACACCACGTGTCGGCAACCTACCGGATACAGTGGTAACGTTGGCGGGGAACTCAACTACCTTGGCTGACGAACTAGCAATTCCTGGTAATGGGGGACTGCAGAGTATACGTTGACAACGCCCTTGACACTGTTTCTAGATCGAAACGCATGCTCGCGCACGCTGCTCCCGGTTGGCGAATGGGTTTCCAACCGCGCGACGACCGTAGCTGCCACCGATGGTGACTGTCTCGCAGACCAAATATATCGACACCGCTACTCGGGCGGCATCAGGCCAAGTTTCATAGGACTATCCAGTCAAAAAAGGTACGCCACGATCCGGTTAGACGAACTGAGGTCCTTGCAGACACGGTGCGCCTCGTTGTTGCCGGGTCTTCGCTAAAATCTGCATTTTCACTTATGGCAATTGAGTACTACTAATGGAAGGGCTACGGCCTGAGACACACCCTGGATAGCAAGCCGGAGGACGTGCGGGTGGCGGATCCACTCACAAGACTACACTAGACAACGGACTACCTATGACGCCAGAACCCCCGACACTGCACACGCCTCTCGCCCGACCAAGCCCAACCACCACACCAAGCAAGTACTGGTCGAGCGACGACTGCTTCACCGACTGTAGCCCTTCAATGTCTCGGTAGGAGTCTGCAGATGTCCGTGAATCCGAGCTCTGCATGTGAACCATTCATACATTGATGCTATTCCACGATTTAGCCCTAGGCAGGCTACTATGTAGCCAGAACCCTTGCTCTAGTATGGTGTATGTCTTCCTTACGTGGTCTCTGTCTCCCCGCTGATGATATCCACTTGCAGATCCAATCATGGCGCAACCACGTTGAGCCTACCCTCATACACCTCTTTCTCTCCTACTTCTGCACATGCTGTCACTTTGAAATCTTGATGACGAGGACACATGCAGGTCCCTAGATCAGTGGAGGGAAGTGAGGAGGGCATTGGTATGTTATGACATCTTTTGGCGTGCATGAGGTGCAGAGCTAATGAACGAAGGAGTTGGCTAGGTATATGTAGTGTAAACGATATGATATCCCACTTCCAGTCAAGTACGAACGAGACTGGACGGTGCGCATGTGATCGCATGTAGCCGGAACGAAAAAAGGAAAGTTAGAGTGGATATACTATGAACGTGCTGTGCTCCAACACGAACGGGCGCTCTGTCAGCTGATGATAGATGTAGTTGGTGACGTCAGTGATAGGTCAAAGAGCTGGATGGAGGCAGAGAACAAGACATTCCCGGTCCTGAAGAATTGGAAGGAGGGTGCATATACCGGTGAAGATCTTCGACGCGAGGTACATTCTTTTCCTGCTTCCGTTCCAGTCCCGTCTATTCTTCCTCCGTCATTCTGAGTTTACTACCCTCGCATCTCGCAGCTCACTGAACCACGATCGATGACCTAGGGGTATTGACGTGACCCCCCAATCGGGCTCGTTTGAAGATGTGCAGGCACCAACTTCGCCTGCGTCTGAAGATTGTCTTCGCCATGGACTCGTCATAGGTCGCCTCCACACTTGCCATGTGGACACGTTGAGTTGTCGCCCATGTCTCCGTCACCGGTGTCCAGAGTGTGAGGTATCTTCTTGCATAGCAAAGACAGAACGAACGTCTATCTCGACCGTGAACGTTTCATACAGATAGGATTGGGACGCATGACGGCATGGGTTGTAAAGATCATGGACACCACGACAGCGATTACACTACGAAGGTCAAGAAAAGATCAGTAAAGAGACACAGTAGCTGTTGGCCGGATTTTGCTTGGCGCTGTATGAGCGACGGACTAATATGTGGACAAGGGGATATGTATGCCCAAGGGGAGTATGGATTGGGCGAAAGCCCTGGAGGGCTTCCCTCCTGCGGAGCAGGGCCCTGATCTGAGGGCTGAGGTGAGCTGCCACGAGGGTGGGTGGGCAACCTCGCAGTGACGAGAGCAGATCAGGACTTAGTCCCCAGGACTGTTAAGAAGAGAAACGGCGAGGCCTGTGTCCAGGGAGGACATTGGACACGGAAAAGAGAGGGGTGGGTTGGGAAAAGAAAAAGGGCAGGAGCCCTCGAACGATGAAGGGATGCCCGTCCTCAGCGAGGAGATACAGTCACGTGCCACATCCCCTTCTGACTCGTGCCTATGTCTGGTTCCCCCAAACTCAATGTTTCGGATTTGGACGTGGAAGATGAAACTGCAAGTCTCATAGCGGAAAGTCACGGAATGAGGTATGAAGGGGGTGGATTGGTTTGTCTCCAACAATCACAGCGACCCCATCATTTTGACGATACGTTGCACTTACAGATACTCATTCGAGTCCAAAAAGGTAGATAAGGAGGTAAGATAAAGAGACTCACGAAGCGCGAGAATAACAGCCATCACATCAAGAAACGATTGCCGGGCGTTGTCGGATGCGAATAAATGGTCTGGTGTAGTTCGGTACAGCTGATCTAAGAGCCACATGAAAGTAACGAGTTCACTCTTCACGAGTATATCAAAGCGCTCGCGCGGGTTACCTCCATCGTCAATAAACTTGCATACGGTAGCAGCCCGCTGGAACAAGCGTTTTGAAAGACGGACAAGAACATGGCACCCTCATGTTCAGGCGAAGCCGACATGAATTCTGGATACTTACCTTTCGGTATCTCTATCAACGATTTCTATGGGAATGTCGCCCATATGTTTGTAAACATGCAAGTTTCGCAAGTCTGGTCGAGACGTGATGGAGAAACGAAGGTTTGTCGGCAGTGTATTTCCAGCAATATGCTTAGAAACCGCTTCCAAAAGTACTCGTCGACAGATGCGATCAGCAGTTTGACGAACTGCTCTAGTTGCTCAGAAGGCGATGTCGACGTGCGGAGTGATAGTGCTGAACGAATTTTGCGAATTTCGCCTGCCGACGTCTCTGCTGTGGAAGACATACGAAGAGCCTACCCTCTTCTGCCTGTTGAATGGTCGAGTGATCGAGTGAGCTGCCGCGGACTTGCCTGAACCAGTGAGGAGGCAGACGCGCGGTACACCTTCAGCGGGATCATTCAGGACATCACAAATCTCCTGAAGGAGCGACTCCCGAGTGGCATATGGAAAATCATTCAGGTCTATCGATCCCACTGCGTTGCTCATCCTATGATGTGTGACATCCTTCAAGAAAGCTTCTTTCACGCAGCTTGTTCTCGTAAGCCGTGATCGTGTCATCGATATTACAGATCGTGTTTCCCTGTGCGAAACCTTTGAATACGGATGCTGGTCGTGCTCGTGGGAATTGGACGACAAACAGAAATCGTTTGGCTTGGTGTAGTCGATGATGAAGTTGCCGCACTCCGTGGGATTCCATGTAGTTCGGGGTGGATCAAGGTTGTTGCCGACGTACTACCTCTCAGCATGCTCGATGAACGAACCACGAGAGTTCAGAAAACGAAAGAACGTGTTCTGAGCGCGCTCATAGCCTAACACCAGATACCGGGCCTGCTTGAGTCTACCCATCCCTGCAAAGTTGCTCGCGGCGTTACGCTCGAGCTTTATCACCGCCAATTCACTCTCAAGTGTGATACCATACCTATGCAAGCACAGTTGTCCGGGAGCGTACAATCAAGGGATTCAAAATACGGATCATCGCGAGCATGGCTCACTGATATTCTGTTTGCTCGCCGCATAACATCAAGGGTCGTAGAAGGCTGGCATACACAGCATCTTCACGCGGGGCTCCTACGTCAACTATTCGCTGGCGCCCGCCGGGCTACTACCCGCTTGGCTGCCACCCGCTGGACTGCTACCCGCTGGGCTGTGACCGCGACCTGCCGGGCTGTTACCTGGCGTGTGCCCATACTGAGCCTTCTCGTCACAACCCGTATATTGTTCCTTACCATTGTAGCCTATGCTCTGCCAGGGCTCTTCCGCCACCTCATCCTACAAGTTAATCGCAAGAATATTCAGTGTTATCAAAATAACATTTTGATTGACGCACTGTCGACCATTGTCAGTTGTGTTGGCGATTTGTGGTTTTGACACTGACCAAAATTAACATTGCCCATCGCCGCGATAGCAAGATCGATATCAGGGTCAATTGTATAGCCTCTATCACGAGTAGTACCGCGTCCATGGCGAACGTACTGCAAGTTAGTCAACAGTAGAAAATCGGTGTCACCAAACAACCTCGTACTCACTGTCAATGATGGTCAGTTGTATGGACAATATTCGCATTCATTTTCATACGCACCTTGTACTGTAGGATCGAGTGGACTGACAGGACCATTTGTCAGTGGCGGTGAGCGGTAGCCACGGTGGCCGACGTGTTCATGAGGCTAAAGATAAAGCAATCCCAGTCATCAAAGAAACACCTGAATGAACTCACTGTAAACGGTCGTCAGTCACATGGAAATCTTCGTTCATGAGCCTGTCACTCACCGCTGGCAGTGGTATCACCCGCAGCATCAGCGAGGTAATTGTCCATCTGTCTCTGTTGCCAACTATTGGAAACGGAAACGCAGTCGCTATGTCTAGAACTGGAAGCGGCAGTGGAAGAAGCATCAGAATTAAGTAGGATCAGGTAAAAAATAAATTCGAAATCCGCCTCACTTGAAACAACCCCGTCTGTTAAGCCTCTCGCTCTTCTCACGGGCTGGAGGGCTAAAGGGTAATTATCCACTGTCGCACCCGAGGTCAAAACGGATCTCACATATCATTCTGCAATGGCTGTGTGCCCGGCTGCCTAATACGTGCGATGAACACTCGTTATCGGAAAGGAGTCCCTGACACGTACTCCGCGCGAGAAGAGATATCCATCCGGACGGGCGCGGGTGCGGATGTGACGAAGGAGACAATATTCGAGATTATGAGTACGAAGAAAACGGGATAGAAGTGCATCGCGGAGAGTGGTAGATGAACGAGAGGATAGTCTGCCGTCAACGGCGGATAAGTTGGAGAATAGAGAATGGGCTAACCAAAATCAGTGAGGATATCAATACGAAATGAGTGCATACACTCACTAGCCAGTACCTGTGAGTGAGAGACGAGAAGCCCAGGACTTTATACGATACGAAATGCTAGGCACAGTGCACTCGGCGAAACACCTCCAAGTTTTCAGCGCTCTGCCAGAAACACGACCAGAATCATGACAACACCGGTGTTTTCTCAGATCCGAGTGACGAGATGCTGGAGTCTGGACCGTTCAACCTAGGTGTGTGTCAGACTCGTAAATACTGTACGAACCATCCCTGATCATCATCATTGTTGGTTTTGAGCTTGAGACGAGATTGAAGTTACTCTGGTGAATGTTTTCAAAACAAAGCTTTATTCCCACCGACGGCTCACTTGCATCAGCGCCGCCGCCATTCAATGAACTACCGCAGGTCACGCTGCGCTCTGTCAGTGCTCAAGCGCTCACGCCCCTCAAGTTTTATCCCCATCCTTTGGCCAGTCCCTTCGTAAGACCGCATCTTCAAACATATGTGTGACACCCCATACGATCGCGGCTGTACCATTCCCGACATTGAACTCGCTACATTAATGCTCTCCCGTTTAGTGCTCTATATATGTTACGAGGTTACACCTAAAGGCAACCTTGGGTGAGCCGCACACCCGTACGGATGCCTCTCGTACGTGCTGTTCTATTCTTGTATTCATTTACGATGGTGCCTAGCATTCGCAGTGGGTTTCAAAAACACAATCTGAGCTGAATCTCAGCCAAAACGCTTGTTCAGGACCTGCTCTTCATGGTGTATGTCTTGCTTACGTCTCCCTGTTGATGATATCTACTTGTGGATCCAATCATGGCGCGACTGGTCGAACCCCCCCTCTCTCTTACTTTTGCTGGCGCTATCGCCGTGTCCGAAATATTAATGGAGAGGACGCGCGCAGATACCTGGATGCGGGGGAAGGCGAGGAGGGCATTGGTGTGCAGCGACATCACCGACGGGTGTGCTTGTCTGTCAGCTGATTCCCGATGCAGTTGCTCACGCGAATGATATGTCACAGACGGAGAGGACGAGATGTTTCGCAAGGGAACGATGATGCTCAGTCCCGAAGGATTGGAAGGAGGGTACAAGTTGCCTGAAGATCTTCGGCGCGAGGTACGTTCTGTTTCTGTTCCAGTCCGGTTCATTCTTCCACTCCGTCATTCTGGGTTTACTACCCTCCTGTCTCGCAGCCATTGAAGTCGTGGTCGAACGCCCACCTCGATGATCTAGGGGGGATTGACGTGGTCCTCCAATCGGGCCCACTTGACGATGCACAAGCACTGACCTCACCCGTGTCAGAAGATTGTTCCCGCGACGGACTCGTCAATGGGGTCGCCTCTACTCTCGCCTCGTGCATACGTCAGGTTGTCGCCCACATCTCCGCCACCAGTCGCCGCGGTCCCGGGTTCGACGAGGCTGTTTCTGACATCGAAGAGTTTTAGTGCCAAGGGCTCATTTTATTCGGATACCAGAGGAGCGCCGTCTTTGTACGATGTCCTCTCTTCTCGGACTGGGTCGATTGACATGAGTCGTTTGTACGTTTACTCGACGTATAGTAGTGGATAGACAAAGCAAAAGGTCTATCTCGATCGTGAACGCTTCATACAGGATTGGGGCGCATAGGTTGCGTAGACTAGTATGAAGATTAAGAAAAGATTGGAAAAGAGGCACGATAGCTGCTGTCCGAAATCTCTCATTGAACCGCTGCCCGAATCCGGGCCTGGGCCTGGTTCCAGTGACTTATCCACAGACAAATTGGTCTCCGACTCTGCCCGGTGCTGTATGAGCGACAGACTGGTAGGTGGACAAAGGGATATGTATGCCAAAAGGGCAGTGTTAGCATGGGTTGGGCGAAAGCCTTGGAGGGCTTTCCTCCTACGGAGCAGGGCCCTGATCTGAGGGCTGAGGGGGTGGGCAACCTTGCAGTGACAAGAGCAGATCAGGCCCCAGTCCCCAGGACTGTTAAAAGGGGAAAACTGTGAGGGATGAGTCCAAGGAAGACATTGGACAGATGCGGTGGGGAAAAGAAAAAGGGCATGAGCTCTCGAACGATGAAGGCGCGAGCGAGGATGTCAAGCGCGATGCAGTCACGTGTTTCATCCGAGTCCTCGCTACGCTCGTACCTTCAGTGATATCAACTTCTAGATTTTGGAGCGCATTGACGATCCATAGTCGTGCTTAGCCGACCTTTCCCAGCCAGGCGTTCAGTTCAAATCTACGTTCATGTGAACGTTCACGTGAACGTTCCTTGACTTTAATGAATGTTCACTGACCGGCAGAACACTGGTTGAGTGCGGGCATTGTGTATTCGCCCAATGTATCGTGGAGACGCTGTAGGTCTGATTATGTGCGATATCTTTTACATACAAATAGAGCACAATCCGACCGACATTTCATGCACAAGGCTATATAGTCCGGGCGCAGTCACCCACCAGTTGCATCATAACCTTTCCCAAATCTCCAACTGTTCGGCGCGGACACCTCTCAAAGACGTCAATCGACGCGCAGGGACAACGATCTCCCTGTCAGCGGCCACCCGTCTCCATTGCAAACGTGACTGTTCCGTGAACAGCAGTGCCCTGAATCCGCGTTCTAGGTAGGCAATTAGCCTTGATGCTTGCGTTACTTCGTCTCCTTCAAGGTGATAGACGGTAGCAAAAAGATCACGGATCCATGGGTAGACGAGTACGGTGCGCCTCTCACGCAACAGAGAAAAGGATGTTTCTTCAGTTTCAAACTTGAATTCCCCGAGAGCTGTTGTCGAGACAACATATGCAGGAGCACTGTGGATGCCTGAACTATCTGAGGTGTCAGGGCTTATACTGGAGATAGAAAAGGTGATGCAGGGAAGACTGAGATGACGATCAGTGAAACGCGGTGGACCCAGCATGGAGAGGCCGCGATAGAAAGAAGTGAGCTCATGGTCTGGCAAAACATGCCGTAGAACCCCGGCCCGTTCGTCGTGTTCGTCGTCCGTAATAATTGGCAGCGTGTACGGAGCCGGCCTGTAGACGGAGACATCCGCTGGGATGCAGCTGTTGAACTTCGATGGTTTCCCGACCCAGTCGAGGACAGTCACTTCACCTTGGCGATTCACGCACTCTTGAAGGAGCCGCCCTAGTGCAACATAGGCATCACAGGCATATTCGACACGGATGTCACTACTGAATATGCCAATCAGAGAGTACGCAATGTCTACTTCCACAGTGGCTTCACGGGTTGAAGCTAGGCGAAGCTTTTGACGCACAGGGAGGTCTTCAGGGTGGAAATGGATAAGAGTATCTCCTTTGACACCTATGGCTCTTGCTAGTTCTCCATTAATCTTGGGAGAAATTTTGTGATTGTCACTTTTGTCATCGAGGTATAACTTCCATTTGTAGTCATAGAAACGGATGATCTCAGGAGCAAGAAGTTCTTGCAGTGTCCACGCTCGAAACATCCATCGATTATGTTCAAGGTTTGGCGAGTTGAGTGGATTTGACTTGGATGGAGGGGCAAGGAGAACAAGGGTGAGTGCTGAGTTGCTATACCACTTGTACATAGAACGGATGGACTTCTCGTACTCATTGCTGTCGCTTTTATTGATACAGCATGTGTCACTCCAACACCATTGGTAATGTTTAGGGTCATCTCGGACCGTTTTGCAAAACTTGCGGAGCTTCTCGTTCGGATAGTCATAAGCTGACTTTCCAGAGACATCGTCGAATGACGGTTCGTGTGCCTCCCAGGTATGGGAGAACATAACATAAAGGAAGTAATCTTTCACAACCTTCTCGATATCGGCGGTGTCTTGTACACTGGATGCCAATTTGTAGAAGGAATCGTCATCCTTGAATCTGCGTCTTCGCTCTGCTCGATCGCAAAGATGACCGTCCTTGATGTGGATCAGCACAAACGGAGACGCGTCGAAAACCGTCTCGATTGTTCGATCAATTTTGCCAAGTGTCGTGTAATATTTTCCAGACAGCTCTGCAGGATATGATCAACTATTAGCAGTGGTAGTATGGTAGACAATTACCATCTTCACTGGAACTCTTCTGCCCCGAGAACATCTTGTTTAATACACCAAACGCTTCATTGTAGTGTTTCATTTCATGAAGTATTGTATATCTCGCATAGTGCAAGGAATATGAGGGGTTCATCTCGATTGCCTAAGATGTCGGTCGTTGAGTGATGCTTTTTCTGAGGAGACAACATTGTTACCTGATTTACATCTGTCAACGAATTCGCGGGTAATCCCTTTGCTGCATTTGCCTCGCTTCGTTTGGAAAGGAGGCAAGAAACACACTGAGGAGAGCGAGACATCTTGGCTAAGCGTTGAGCAGTAGTCGAATTGTCGTTTCCAGGACTCGGCGTCATATTAGCTACCGTCGAGGTTGTCACGGTGCTACTGCTCGCGCTATCTGACATGCATTGCCTAAGTGGTGTGGCTGGGAGACTGAGAATGAGATTACCGGAAGGATACCCAGATAGTGTCAATGCTTCGGTGTACCATGCGATTGCCTCGTCGTGCCTTTGGTGGCATTTTGCTTCATCGCCAAACCGCTCTAAGATCAGGCCAGTCCGTTAGGGTGCGTTGCTTATTTAGGTCGTCAGTCCTCACCGCTCAGAGAACTCAATTCCCCAGTTACGGTTCCCAACTCTTCACTGAGATCTTCTTCCAAGTCCCGGATAGAAAAGTAGCGCAGAACACCGGGACGAGATTCGAACGGAGCGCGATATCTCAGCTCATGGATATCAGATATCAGGCTACGGATGTTCCATCCAAATATCTTCCGAAGAGCGTCAATGCGTGCGCAAATGCAACTTCAATATCTTACAAGAGAAAACGTTGTCATTTCTGGGGCATGGAGAAGCGGTCGTAAATCGGATATTTCCTCCAATAATTTCTTGTGGTTTTCCTCGAACTTTGCACGGCAGACATTTCGGTGTGCCTAAATACTCAACGGTTAGAGCAGACGGTCCCACCGCCACGTTTTATGAACCATACCGTGATCAGTTGATGTAAGTGTACTTTGGACGAATCAGTAATATGGGTCGCCATGTCAACATCACTCAGTTCGCGGAGCGCAAAATCTTTGACGATAGAAACTATCAACGGCACCTGAGCATCACTTGGCTGTAGATATATGGGTTAGCCGTGAGACCATGCACAATAAAACTTCCATCACCACGATCGCCCGAACGTCTTCCCGTGCTCCTTCCCAGTTGTTTTGTCTGACCCGAACGAGAGCGCGGTTAGCGCGATTGTAGTGAACGAAGTCTCGATAGAGGGGGTCTTCAATTTCCTTTGATAATCTTTCTTCAGCTTCCTCGAGTCTTCCGTTTTTCCATGCTTCGTATGTTATATTGCTGATGTACGTCAACTATACCTCATTTAGGAGGAACGAAGCTGAAACCCAGCTAGGCTTACCGGCTTCAAGTGCCCTGCCACAGGATGGGCACGCTGACAAGGATAATAAGAGCACGGAGCCACCTGGAACGTGTCGACTCACAAAGAAGAGGCGAGCCCTGTCAATGATGGTTGAGAGATCCCATATCTTCATATCTCTTTCTGTGTCTATGGTGACAAGGCGAACATCGTCGGCGGAAATTCCGGCAATACATACCCCGATGCAAGAGCGAAAGGGCTCGCTAGGAGGGACGTTCCAGATGTCCCAGATGTCAATACGACTATCGCCCCCAGACGAAACAGAAACAAGGAGCTGGCCGTTCTGCGTTAAGCAAAGAGTGGTTATCCCATCGCCAGAGGGTGCCCGGAATTCATGGAGAACTCTGCAATTTACGAGGTTAAGACATTTGATCGAACCACCAGATCCCCCGATGAACAACCACTGGTGGTCAACAGACCATGCGAGCGAATACGTCGACTGCATACGTATGGATTTGAGGCGCGTCCCGGTGCGACTGTGCCAGATCCGAACCGAGCAATCATCATTGCCGACAAGGTAGTGAGTCGAAGCGATGTGACCGCCCGCGGGCGAGAACTTGACCGACGAGACTGGCGAATCTTGATCTTTTAATGGTCCGATACGTTCTCCACTCTCGACGTCCCAGACGTCTACCGTTCCGTCTTCGAACCCGCCCGCGACGCGCAATGCGTCTGAAGAAATGTCCAGTGCCGTGATCTTCCCTTTTGCTGTTGCGAGCTCTCTCGCCTTCATCCTCGGATAAGTCTCCAGGTCCCATACTCTCACGTTGCCCCCTCCGTCCCCAGTGACCATATATTTTCCATCCTTGGAGGCGGCCGCGGCGCTTATGACGACCCCATTGCCGTGTTCGATTGATGACGTGTCTGTCTCCTCCACAAGGCCGTCTTCTGTTACGCTCCAGATCCGCAGCTTGCGTTCGCCACGGCCAAGTGTCGCTATTCGCCTCCCACCGCCCAAAACGACCAGCGACGATACGGACGGACCATCACTGGCTTTGGTATGGAATAGAACATCCGAGTCGCCTTTGTAATCGAGTAGTCACTACAGTTAGCAACTATCCGAATAGCAAAGCTTGCGAATCGATAACCATAGTACTCACCTTGAGGCCATTGCTCATTGCTCGAGCTCGTGTCACGGGAGCAGTCGGTCCCATTGGTATCACCCTTGATGGTCGCTGGCGGTTGTACTAGTTCGTTAGACTCAGTCTCGGCTACGGGTCAAAAACCTGACTATTCGCCTACCTGGAGTCTTTCTTCGCCGTTGCCAGACGACCAGCACAATGACCACAAATATACTACACAAGTAGTAGTAAACCATCGAGGGCGACTTCGAAGACTTCAAGCGCAAGTAAGTGGTTGTGTGCTAAGTGACAGTCCACGTGGCTTCAATCTGGCATTGAAGGGCATGCTCAATGGGACTACCACAATTGCTATACCGATACTAAGGACAACATTCATAACAACGAAAGCCGGAGAGATCGCTTCGGCATTGCCGAGATAAATTATTTACAACGGAGGCGGTCAGAGGTCCAGAATACCCATGGGCCCAATTCCACAAACAAAATCTGGTTGCGCCTTCTGCATCCTCAAGCGCATACTCCGTGACTCATGATGACGAACGGCCCCAGCATAAGAAATGAACTGAACATATGACAAAAAGGGTATTCCACCATCTAGCTGGTGATTAGCGTGATCGTTGCCAGGGATTGGGCGGGGACATACTACTGTCTCTTGGAAAGGGGCACAGCTCGTTGTCGCTGAATACGAAGAAGGAGGGCATCCCCCAGATCACTGAGGTATGTTGATCTCTCCGGATGATTGGTGGGTGTTAGCTGTTCGGCCCTCTCGAGCCACCCGATGGCCCGGTCAAGGTCGACGACGGCCTTGCGGCCCAGCTGAAAGCGCTTTTGCAAGGCAAGACCGAGGTTGTTGAATCTAATTCTCCTGTCAAAGTAACCATCCGGAGGCTCTTGTGCAGCCGCATACAATGCAGAGATGAGCTCGTCGAGCTTGCCCAAATCATTGGAATGGCGAAGTTTGAAGAGCTCGTAAGTCTGGGACGCAAGGTTCGCAGCACGACGAGCATGGGTTCCCTCTGGGCGAATACGCTTGAGTTCACGAATGTGTTTGCATAGTTCCTTATCAGGGGATTCATCGGATGCTGTGGTCCGGGGGAGATATAAAAGAACTTGGGCTAGATAAAGCAATGTCATGGGTCGATCCGGGTGATCACCGTGGTGCTGATTGAGTGCTTCCCGGTAATGAGCTACAGACTCCTCGAAGTAATCCCGTTCTCCGTGAATTCGGTAACTGATAAATTCCGCTGTGGCGAGATTGAACAGCGCAGTAGCAGAGTGATTAGGGCAGGCGTCTAAAGCATTTTTGAAGTAGCTAACAGGGTTCTCGTCACGCTTCGCGTAGTGACCAAGTAAAGCTTCATGGCCTTTGTCCGTTGTTTTAGTCACTTTAGTGGGGCACGAACATTCCGTCTAAAAGGAGGGCTGCGTCAAGGAGAAATCATATCACGTCATCTTGCTCACAGTAACATCTTTATTTGAAAACGGCATCAAATGACCGTGATGCCACTTTTGGACAGAAACGAGGAGAGGACAGGAGGGTAAATTCTTTCCGTCTTTGTCGGAAGGCGTGAACGCTATGACTCCATGAGTACGGTCGTATGAAACATGGAAAGTCCTTTCACATACGATCGGCGTGGTAGAGGAGCTCTCCTACAGTTGTCTGCAGTACTTGAAGGCGCTCTCCCTCTCCAAGAGTAGGGGAAAATTCGTAGGATGCGCAGATCGTCAGCGTGATGGCAGTAGTAAGCGGGTTAGAAGACCTTTGAGCGTATCAGCACAGATAACATGTAAGAAGAAAATTGCTGCTATACAGATGAATCACATTGTCCCATTCAATGACGCGATCGTGGACCGGCATAGACTTGTTTTCAGTCCGCATGAAATGGTGGCCATCAATGTCTACCTGAACATAGAACCCAACAGGAACACGTTCAAGCCCGACGATGACGTTTTCGGCGCGAATGTCTAGGGGATGGTTATCACTCCCTCGCAAGGAGAAAATGATACGAGTTACATACGTGTTATGACTACTTGCACATCCTCTTCCAAGGACGCAGGCTGAGAAAACTCCGAATCTCTCCCGCTGACAAAGCAACCCAGTTAACAAGAAAACCACGAACGAATGAAACACACATTCGACTTGGCAGATGAACAACGTCTAGAAAAAATCAGTAGTGAACACGGGTCATGTGACAAAAAACTTACCTTGACCTGATTCCCATATGTGTTCCTTGTACTCCTCTTCCAAAAAGGCTCGAAGACCATTTTCCCGGATCAAGTCTTCTGGCTGCAATCCTCCCTGAAGGTATGGTCAAAGTCAGAGTTGGAGTAGAAGAGTACAATCCGACCTCTCTAAGCATGCTAATCCACTCATCATCATGAGAAATTGCCACCAAAGCGTGAGGATTCTATCAGAGAAATTTGCTCAGTTATACTACTCGGTGATGTAACAGACAAACCGCATTCAATAGAAAATCATTGATGGTGTCAGCAGGTTGAAACAACTGGGAGTGGCATCGGTCAGCGAATGTGCTGCGTGGAGTCACAGTACTAACCCCGGAGAAAAGTGGGCGATGCTCAACGGCTGGAGCAGGTTAGATTCTTCAGCGACCACGAAAGAAAGACTCACTCGTTCGAGAAAGCCACGTAGAAGCCATTGCAAACGGAACGCAAAGCAAAGCAATTAGTTCTACGATGAAGAAGTTGATATGGCGCCAGATCGGTGACCGGGATTGCGTTAAATATTCGATCACAGGTGCGGGCAGCCAACGCCATCTCACTGTCATACGGAAGCCCTTTATAAGGATTGTTTGGTTCTCGTACTTGTTGTCTGGAGGGCTGGCACGCGGGTGTATGGTAAATGCACAGTCCCATTTGTATGTCCCAGCGTCAGGGTATGCCCGAAGCTTCTTGCCAGGGTGGCCATCGTGGAACGATGCCAAGATGAAGTCACGCGTTTTGTAGACACCTGTGATTAGGTAGAGACTGTCATGCCCGGAGGAACTGCACCAAGAATATGCATATTTTGTGGCAAACCCCCGAAAGGCTTCTAGGTGTTCCTTAGACGGCAGGTTAAAGGAAGTAGCACTAGATGGGAGGATGAGCATGGCCCCCGTATCAGATGTTGCAATGAATTCGTAAGACACTGGACCGGGGCTTTTGGAGCTGACCCGAGTCAAATTCCCGTGTATCTTTACTGTTATAACATGCGTACCTTGACTCTTTCACTTCCTTAGATACGCCGACCATGAACGGGTTGGGCATGGGCATGGAACTGCCTGATGTGCGGGATGGGCTACCGAAATTGACATGTTTGCGTCCAGGAAAGTGGGTCTCGCCGGCCAAGCGACATATATTGAAGAGAGGATGGAAGACCCCCTCATTGTCGACATGGCCAACGTCCCCAATCTGAAAACTGTCAAAAACTCCACTAATCACACCTAACGCACTCAAAATGAGAGCAGGCTGCAAAGAGCAGATGAATGATAATTCCGAAACTGAGGGAAAAGATACAGGGTATCGACTGACTACTTATATACTACTATACACATGTTATACATGAGGCATGATGTCATGGTCTGGAACTGCACGAGATATGATGTCATAGTGACGTCAGTGTCTAGAATGGTCTGGACTATGTGATAAAGTGAAGAGTGAAAATAGAGTTCTGACAAAAACCCTCTGTGTCGTACGGCGTTTGGAGTTCGCTTCCTGGCTGAGGTGAGTAAAGTGGGTACCCATAACTCCAACATTGCAGGAGTAGGTTCGTAGTATACACTTTTTGTGGCTCACTCATTAAGTGAACGTTGGAGTGCAGGAAAGTCCTCTGTGGTGAGTGAGGAATTGAAGCGCGCGTCTGCTTCATGCTGCACCGCAGCCTCATGTCATGCTAACCACGTTAGGCTGATCTTTGGCAAAAAAACATCGCACATTTGAATGATCACAATGAGAGAGGATGCGACAGCGATGCATGACAATGAACTATCGCCCGTGTAACCTCTCCCGGAACGCGACCATTGAAGGCACTCGATTTGAATGTTGCGCACAGACCCCCTTACATAAATTCTTCTCATCGATTCACCATGAGTCCATGAAGGTGGGACTCGAAAGTAGAATGGGGTGACAAAGAAGATGGTCGAGCTTAGTCGGGCGTTCCACTCACTCTATCGACTTGGACACACTCGTGCGTAGATCATGTCACTATCGTTTGACTCCCCAATAATCCAACTCATACTACCACTATGTCTAACTAATCCAAATCACCCGCGTTCAAATTTATGCTGCGAAGGCTTGTCTATATCTCCGCGTGCTGCTGCAGACTACGCCTGTCGTCGTGTGACTTGTCCTCTCTGGTGCACCTCGACTTGACTGTGAGCTGGATCGACCTCACCGGGGTGACGGCCCCGCGACAAGCGCTTCAAATCGAATGAGTACGTCATGCGCTGCACCCTGACAACGGCGCGTTCGCGAGCATCTGCTCAGAGTGACACGTGCGTGCAGAGGTAAGGGGGGACGTGCCAAACAAAGGGTGGATGGGGATTGAAATATTGATTGGCTGGCGAGGTCGATCCGGAAGGGTTCCATGATGCAAAGGTGTGCCGCCTTTGCTTTTGTGTGTAAATAGTCTGACAACTTTTGTAGGCGGATTTACGCCGAGGTACTAACCCGGACAAATCTGAGCCATGCCTTCACCCCCACGTTCAGGCAACGTCGGCCCGAGTTCAAGTCATTTTCGGTGACCGAGACCGAATAGAACCTTATCTCCAAAGCTCACGACATGGTCGAGATATTGCCGTTCCAGATCCAGTCGAGCGTGACAACCTCAGGATGGGCCCCCTGCTTGTCTTGTGCGGTCGGGATAACGAGTGGTGCGTGCGTCGCGCCAGACCGTCAGACCCGAGTTGCTTGGGGTACGCCGTGTTACCAGTCCCCACTTGTTGCCATCAAATGAATACCTTCCCCGCAATCCCTTGGAGGGTCGTAACGTCCACCGCGAGGTGTCATGGCTATTGCCCGGTCCTGAAGAAATGGAGGGAGTGAATGCTTCTTCCTCTCTGTTACTCTAAGCCCACTACCCTCCCATTTTGCAGCTCATTGAAGCTATGGTCGAATGACCACCACCATGATCGATGACCTAGGAGGGATTGACTCAACCCCTGTTTGACGATGCACAGGCACCCGCTTTAAGACCCTCCGCAACGCGCTCGTCAAAGGGTTCCCTCCGCTCTCGCCTGGTGCGTATGTCGGGTTGTCGCCCATGTCTCCTGTCGCCAGTGTCCCCGATGTGCGCCTGCGTGCCCGGGTTCGACAATGCCGTTTCCGTCGTTGAAGAGTTTTTAGTGCTGAGGGTGGTGTCCTCTTACTTTTCTTTCCAGACTGGAACATGGACTGGGTCATGGACACGGGTTCTTTGTACGCTCACCATCCTCGACGTATAGTAGAGAGACAAAGTAAAGGTGTATCTCAACCACGAATGTTTTATACAGATAGGATCGGGATGCATGGGTTGCATAGACCATAGGCACCACGACAATGATTACAGTACGAAGGTTAAGATTGGTAAAGAGACACAGTAGTTGCTGTCCGGTCCAAAACTTTCGTCGAACCACTGCCACCCCTTGTTGTCTTCTTCCGATTCCGAGTCTGATTCTGTCTCGGGCACACTTGAGAAAAGTTTCTGTACAGCATCCCAAGCTGCATCAGAATCACCCTTGACGAAAAGGTTTGGATGGATAGAAACATTCCACTTCAGCTCCGACCCATTGATGATCGTTGGTCGCAGGCTCATGACCTGCTTATGAAACTTTTCCCGGTGATCAGCAATGTTTTCTACGCTGATTTCATCCATGCAGCTGAAGACGCAATGCAACCGCCGTGG
The DNA here is from genome assembly GCA_038094535.1 of Tubosaeta aff. alveolata. Taxonomy (NCBI): domain Eukaryota; kingdom Fungi; phylum Basidiomycota; class Agaricomycetes; order Boletales; family Boletaceae; genus Tubosaeta; species Tubosaeta aff. alveolata. Next base: position 20,927 of record JBBPUG010000274.1, read on the forward strand.
GGAGGCCCGAGAAATAAAATCCGCCGGAAAAGTACTGGTAAAGGTGTCCAGGTGGTCCTGCATAGGATGGTCCTTATCCGTAAGGGGATCTGTTTCGATTCTGTGCATGTAGATTACCCCGACCCGGGTAGACCTGTACCCAAATAAGCAAGTCATTAGTTCTCGTCCGATCCCAAAGGCGAGGAAAAGATTACTTGGACTTCTTCAACCAAGAATTTGTTTCCATCTTTGCCTCAGCGTTTGCAACGGGATCGGTGTGGAAGGAAGGCATGTCTACGAACACAACGGACTGTTGTTCTTCAGCGCCCAAAGCATTCTGCGCCTCATCTGTGAGCTTGCATCTGATTGCCTGCACCTTCCCGGTCGCGGGTAGAGGACTTTGTCCAACCAGACCACGAGCTCGTGTCGCCGCGCGTACGAACTGCGAACGCATCGGGGTCAAAACCACAGCGATGGACTGAGGCTCGTACTATACTCTTCCCGCTTCCAGTGGGGCCTACGACACTGGATAACAGACCACAGTTAGAATAGAATCGATAGATAGATTTCGAAAACACACAATACCACACTACTGTTACTGTCATCGTTCAACTGAGATGCTGGTTCAACCGGAGTTTCCCTCTCCAACCAATACCAAGACATGCTGATTGCGTTCAATTCAGTTGCAGCGACAGGCTCCGTCGTGTCTGTTTTCCAAAGGTGTTGAAAGATACTATGGAGAGTGGATTGGTGCACTTTGAGTGAGCGGAGAACTTAACAAAGCCAATATCCCCAATTATTGCCTTCCAGCCCTCCGAGTTTACTTCCTGGCACTTTGAAATTCCCACGGCCTTTCATCCGCTCAAAGACCAGATAGTACAGTACTCTCTTCCCCACCGCCCACTATCGTCCAAATTGGGCTCTGGTGCCCCTCGCGAGGCTCTTTTCAGACCCCCGTGTAAGCATCTCAAGGACGCTTGTAATCGATCATTAATCACCGTTGGTCCCTCGCGTACTTCTGAGTCTCCCTGACCTCCCTAGATGTCGTACCTCTGGTGCACAGCCCACGGAGCCATCGCTGCCGCGACGACGACGGGTAGCGCAATGACCCCACTGTCACGCAAACAACGATGGTGAGGCCCCACCACCACGAGAACAAGGCAGGGAGAGGATGACGCAGCGGACAGACGAGAGGCAGGCGAAGACGCACCACTACCGCGAGACGACACCGACAGGGCAGAGGCGGCGCTTTTCATGCAATAATGACGGGAAGAAGGGGGCATGCTCCCCGCCCTTGTGCCTAGTCGTTGTAGCAGTGATGGTCACTGTTTGCGACTTCATTTTGGTGGCGTAGAGCTGTCGCGTCGGTCTCTTGCTAATGCAAGGGCATGGGGTTTCATGCCCTTGCCGTCGTGCATCGTTGTCTTGGGAATGACAGGTGAGTCTACAGTGCAAAAACAATGGAAAGGAAATGGTGGCTTACCTCAGTCACTGCATGTGCAGGCAATCAACTGAGGTACCACAAATATAAGGAGCACATTTTATAGTAAAATCACTCTCACCATGGCAGGAGTGAGGGAAAGGGTATGTAGTAGCACATCCACCACCACAGAGCCGCTGACGACGGCGAAACAGTATGCCTATCCACTACATCAGGAAAATGACACATCTCTAAGGTCCTGTCCAGTTGGTGCTGAGTTCAGAGTTTAGTGGTCGGCTATGTACATCGGAGATACCCACATTGATAGATCTGTCATAGATATCGCATAGATACTGATATCGCGTAGATACTGCCCACCATGCGAATGGACCTTGAAGTGCAAGTGACATATTACTACAATTTGATATTCCTCTTTAAGCCTGAAAAGATACCGTATCATACGTCGATCTTGACTGGTGAAGCCTGGGTACTCAAACTGTTGAACAGACATCCGGATCGTATCAAAACATCCCTCGGCGTCACCCACAATGTATTTGAAGCACTTGTACATGTTTTGGAACAAAATGGATTCCATCGCTCTCGTCATGGAATCTCTGTTGAGCAACAGCTCGCTATTTTTTTGTACATCTGTGTTACTGGTTTGAGCACACGTCATGGTGGCGAGCGGTTTCAACACTCACCTGATACGATTTCAAGGTAATAGCATTTTTAAAAACCTGTGTGCAAAACGAGAGTGAAAATGAATCAATAGGTATTTCAAAAAAATGCTATATTTCTTCTCGTCTCTGCCATTTTACACTGCGAATGTGCGGTTTCCAACAGCACGAACACCGATCTCAGAGCGGATAACACAAGATCAGCGTTTTCGTTCCTTTGCTGACTGCATCGGCGCCATCGATGGAACGCACATCCAAGCATACGTTCTGTTCGAAGACCATGTACACATGCGAAATCGGAAAGGTTTCTTATCGCAGAACTGTTTGTTTGTCTGTGATTTTGACTTCTGCTTCACATACGCACTGATGGGTTGGGATGGTGCAACCAATGATGTGTCCCTCTGGAATGATGCGCATACACACGATCTTCGTGTCCCCCATGGTCATTATCTCCTCGGTGATGCAGGGTTTGGGTCGTCCGATGCCTTGTTGGTCCCCTACCGTGGTGTGCGGTATCACTTGAAGGAGTGGTGGCATGCGAACCTGCAGTATGAATTCAGCTCAAGAGTCATGAAAAAAAGGTACTCATTTGAAGCTCATTAGACCACAGAATAAAAAAGAACTATTCAACTTGTGGCACACAGTACTACGGAATATCATCGAACGCATCTTCGGGGTGTTGAAATGAAAATGGCGAATCCTCTTGCTCCCACCCGAGTACAACATGGATATTCAAAGCTGTGTACCCGCCGCCTTGTGTGCAATCCATAACTTTATACAGGATCTCGATCCGGAGCACTTTTTTGACCCAGAGTTCGATGTGCTTCAATTGGCGCAGGGGGGAGGACTTGAAGGTAACGAAGAACTTGGAGAGTTGGCAGAAGGGCCAGCAGATGCCGCAGAACGGCAGCGGGCAGAAGAAAGACGTGATCTGTCAAAGTGTAACTCCGTATATCTTCCGATACTTCCGATGTTTCCAGAATTCCCGCGCTTCCGACACTTCCGGAAGTTTCCTGCGCAGCCACTTCCGATAGTCTTGAAGCACTTCTTCTGCGGGAAGACCGGAAACACCTAGTTTTCAATACTTATTCCATTTACACTAATTTGAACATTCTGGAGTTTTACGCGATCACAACTCCACCCATATTTTTAGCTTTACGTTACTTTTCTCTCACCTCAGTCGTGTTTCACATTGTGGGCAGTGACTGAGGTGAGACTCCAGCTATTTCTTCATTGTAGTTCTAGCTAATGTACTGTAGTGGGCACACCTGCCCTTACTATAGGTGAATTCAGTCGTGTTTCACATCATGGGCAGTGACTGAGTGGGCACACCTGCCCTTACTATAGTTCCAACATGATCAAATCGCAGAAGAGATGTGGCAAGACTATTGCCATCAGCTTCAGCAGCTCGGAATGTGACAGAAACCTCACCTAGTATGCCATTTCAAACATTGGTTGCACAGATTTCCCTGAGCTGCTTTTGAACCCAGGATAAATGCGCCTCGGGTGTAAATGCTAGAAAAAAAAGGACTGAATGCTCGTGTGCTGGATTCTGGATGTAGTCGGCAATATCGTTCATGTCATCAGGAGAAAGTGGAAGCTCGACAAGAGCAGCAGCAGCGCGAGTGGTAGTGTCGGAATCAAGAGTGGAGGTAGCAGTAGTAGCAGCGGCGGAAGTAGGTGCAGGTACGTTGGGGTCAGAGCCTCCTGGCAGACGGATAGTGGATAAAATTTGCTGTTGATCCTTCTTAAAATCCTGAAAAAACGTCTCAAAAGCAGTTGATAGCTTTTGGACCGACTTGCTCGCATCCACTTGAGCCTGGGCAGTCATCAAAAGTGGCCGTGCACACTTGCGAGAGCTGTGTTGCGAACCCACAGTGGATTCAACACCACTTGCACCAGCCTTGCGTTTCTGGCGGCTAACACTGGTGATATCAGATGCAGCGAAGCTTCCAATCCCGGACGGTGCATGAAAAAAGGTGGAAGGAGGTGATGGCACAATAGCATTGGGTTGATCCAGATTAGTGGTTGACAAATTGACAGAGCTGGGGGCGCCGATAGATTGATGAGTGGCCAAGGAACCGGCGGGGGCCGCCTTGGAAGGGCTAGCTTCCATGTGCGATGTTGACGATCTGCTTGCCACAACACTACCTGGGTGAAAAACATGCCTTCCTTTCGACGTTGATGGCATCAACGACTCCATATCCTTCCAGAAAGGAAACAGTGTGTTCACATATTTGTGAGCCCCCTTGTGTGACTGAATTGATCTGAATGTTAGCGTAAGAATATCATAAACTTGAGAACGTACGTTACAGAACCCTTTCCAAGCATCAGCATTTGTATTGTCAACCAGCGCACCTTTGTCGTCATCATAGTGTAGACCCGATGCGTTCTGGATCTCACGCACAACGACAAACTCTTTCTTCAGCTTGTCAATACCGTTAGTTAAGTAGGAAAAATGTGAATAAATTCAACTTACCCCCGTCCACTTCGTAGAGCAGCTTGCTGCGGTTTTCGCCACCATAACGCCATCTTGGCCAACAGGGAATTTCTTGTTGAGGTGTGTGGCTGCCTCTTGAAACGTAGGAAGCTTGAAATTACTGTCGGTCACAGTAGTGTGTGATGCAAGAAAATGCACCAGCTCTTGCATGTGCTCATGGGGCCAGGAGGTCTTCGGATGCGATTTCTTTGTCACTGCCCTTGTCACTTGGCTGAGTTCAGCAGGATTTATAATGCTGTTTGAGTGTAGGGATTGTCTTGAGGACTGAGAATGGGTTGATTGAGAGGACGCGCTAGAGTGTGAGCGCATTGTGGACTCAGGAATGGGGCCTTGAGGAGGGGCGCTGGATCACTTCTTCGGGTGCAGTAGATGCATGCTGCCGCTGAGTCCGGTGATCTCCGGGGTCAGGTGATCTACGTAGCCGACCACTAAACTCTGAACTCAGCACCAACTGGACAGGACCTAAGCAAGCATATTTTTGTCTTAGCAGTCTTTTTCAAGACCGGTTAGTCAAAAAAGCACGGTTAGCATGGAAAGTAGGTCTTCCTGCTATTTTTGATTTTCTGTCGTCTTATTCTGTCTACCCCGTACTTTTTTCGTCTATTCGGCTAACTCTCACTCATGCATGCTTTTCGCTTCGACTGGCTGCTTTAATGCTGGCCTTTCAGTCTTCTCACTTAATCATGCATTTGTCGCCATGCTGCCACACCACTTTCGAAAACAAACACAGGGCTAATATTGTCCAAAGAGCGAGTTGGCAAACAAGTAAATGAAGGTGGGTATCTGGCATACAACTGTTGCCAAGAAGTGAGAGTCCAAACAATGAACATGAACGTGAATTAGTTCATGTAAAAAACGAGTGGCAAGGAGTGTAAAATGTGAATGATCAGGGATGAGAAGTAGGCAAAAGTAGACGGGTATCGGGTATTGAGATATTGAATGATGCTAATATGACCACTCGTAACACAAGAATAGGAAGTAGATCCTATAAGAATCATCAGTAGATGTTTTGTTGGGTGAAATATGACTGTACAAATATTGGCGCGTTGAGTACCCCTTCAGTTGAGCCATCATACTTGGATTCAGCATACAGCATCTCTCTGGAAGTGATGGTGTTTGCCTCCGTGGCAATAGTTTGCAGTTCAGCATTGGTGCGTTTGCCGATTGACACCACATACTGTCTAGTACACGCTCCCCAGTTCTGTTCGGAAAAAATGAACAAACTAGATGATTCCTTGCCGGAGGCCTTGTTCATCTTGAGAGGGATCCTTTTCACTGCATCATCAATTTCAAGGTCACCACATTGGTACATACGAATTGAACGTTCAAGCTGAAAGTAATAAATTAGTAGTAGTCATTCATTGGAAATAATACGCACCGCTGCACAACAAAGTGCGAGTGCACCTTTGATATCGTGCTGCTTCAGGCCATCAGTGTCCAGGCTTGGGATATCGGGGCATCCGAAGCAGGGGCAGGTGTGGCAATGAGCAAGGACCTGAAGTATGAATTGAGATCGAAAAGCATTTTCCGATTTGGAAGAGTCAAGCCTCTGGTAAACAAAGGCAAGGTTTTCAAGGAGATCGGAGCAAGCTTGCATAGCAGGAGGACAGAGTTCGGGAGCTCTGGTACCGGGTGCAAGGAAGTGCACAATGACTGCAATTGCAGTGGAGCTGAAGCTGCTTCGCCATGCACTAAGACACCGAGTAGCCTGTAAAAAAAATCAGAAATCGAGTGTTAGATGAAGACAACAAAGATACTACAAGGTTGAAAATGACTGTCCCAGGGCGAATACTGGATAGGTCTGTGAAGTTTGGGGCAATGGCAGAAATAATATCGCAGAGAGCTTGGATGATATCTTGATCAACAATAATCCACGGATCTGGCTGATCCCTGGCCCAGGTCACGAGAGCGGGGAGTATCTGCTTGGCCCACTTCCTTTCTTCCAGGAGCTCAATGGGCAGGTCATTGTTAATATAACGATGGTGTCCACTCAGAATACTTCCCATAGCTCTGGCTGAGGCGCTGTGGGAATTACCTTGTTGACACTCATGATTCTCTTCGATCTTAGCTTTCTTTGCATGGTCCTCAACCTTGATATTGGCCTGCAAAAATAAATTAAAGTGGTCCCCAAAAGCAAGCATTGACATACCATCTCAGTAATGCGTTGCCAGTCATTGGGTATTTGTTACGTTTTCTTTCCCTTTGTTCTCCTTTCAGACATTCGTGTACACGGACACGCTTCTTTTCCCTGATGACTCACCTATCCGATCCCATCGCACTTGCTCGTCATCAGGCTTACTCCTTCATGACTCATTCAGCCGTTCCTCTCGCACAGTATGACTCATTCATCTTACGACTTATGACTCGACCTATGTTTACCATTGTTTGTTCCATCGAGTATATAAACCTTCGAGTACAGACCCTGTACCCTAAGTTAGACCTCCTCAATCTTGACCTTGTACTTTCATTGTCTCCCTCGTGCTCTTGACAGAGAACTTGCACCTTCCTCTAAACAAGAGGTGCTCCTCGAACCCTTGACCCCCCTTTGACCCACTGCAGTGAAAGGCAGTGTTCTCGTCGCAGAGACAAGCGACAACCTTGAACCCTTGACCCTTGAGGCTACGCTCGACCTTACCCAGGCCAAGCGTAACAAAAGGTCTAACTTGCCCCTTGCGATTACCCTTGTGTAAGTCGCAACCATTTCTTCCTCTAGACCCCCACCCGTCAGGCGACCTCAGCTGTCGACTGACCGACCCCTTGAACACCTCTCGTCTACCTCTGAACCCGTTGACCCACGTTGGGAACGGCGAAGTACCACTCCTAAACTCAGTGACTCTGAGGAGGAACTCCCTGGTCTTTTCGAAGACACCCCTGAAATCCCTGAAGCCGACGATCCTATCGCCCACTTCCTTGAACAGGAACACGTCGCTGCCCTCGCAGATCGGCTCCATCATTCTACCACTTTTCCTAACGACGACCCACTCCCTTTTCCCCAACGAGTTTCACGCCCTACTCCGTTGATCCCTTCCGCCTCCCTTCCCACGATAACCACTGCCACTGCTCCTGTTGCTCCTTCATCTGCCCTCGAGAAATCGAAGTCTAAACCCATGACTTCTAGACCCACCGAACTTCGTCTCAACGTCCCTGACTCCTTTGATGGAGACTACTCTAAGTCTATCCCTTGGCTTCGCTCCGTACAATTCTACGTAGAGGTAAACAAGGATGTCTACAACTCGGATCTGAAAAAGATCGCCTTCGCCTTGTCCTACATGACCAAAGGATCCGCCCGCACCTGGGCCGATACCTTCAGAGACCAAGCCTTGACTGCGCAAACCTTCGGAACTTTCACCGAGTTTGTCGCAAAGTTTGAACTGACGTTCAAACATCATGATACCACTGGGAACGCCGTCACCTGGCTTTCCACCACCCGCATGACCAAAGACAAGAAGGGAAACTATGTCCCTTCTATCACCGACTACAACGCTAGGTTCCAGAACCAGGTCGCTATCGCTGGGATCACTGATCAAAATGTCTTGATCAACTACTATGCCTCGGGCATTCCTCCCCCTCTGATGAAACGGATACTTCAGATGGATACCGTCCCCTCTGCCATCGATGACTGGTACAAGAAAGCCGTGTCGTTCCAAACCCAATGGGAACGTGGCGAAGAAATCGCCCGACGAAACAAAAACCCCTCCCGTCCTAGCTACCTACAGGCTTCCTCTCCTTCCCTTAAGAAAGACCCTGACGCCATGGACGTCGATGCAGTAAGAGTTCCCAAGCTCACTACCAAGGAGAGAGAACGATGCCGCAAGGAAGGACTCTGTTTCCGTTGCAGGAAATCCGGACATCTCAGCAGCGCCTGCCCAGCCTTCCCCTCGAAACCCACTAAAGTCCAACGGGTCAAAGACAACGACGACTCCCTTCCTAAGCTTAAGGACATCGAGGATGATGATGACGATGAAGAGGAAGGGACCTCAGTCAAACGAGTTGGCTTTGCTTTCGAATCGGGTTTTTAAACCGGGGACCTCGAACGACGCGAGTCTCCCCCGTTACGTGTGCTCCTGTAATTGTATCTCGTTCCAAGAAATCTATGCGCATTGCCTTGCAACTCCTGGAACCCACGCAC
>JBBPUG010000275.1:0-29613 GCA_038094535.1 Tubosaeta aff. alveolata
GAATGAATACGCAGGATGGCATAGATTCAGTGTAAGGAATAAAAGTACAAGGCGAACGGTATATAAGCATTCCTATCGTGAGAGAATGGAATGTCATAGAACAAGATGGAACAAGGGGATACATCACTGTCGTGAGAGAGACAGCTGTGGAGCTAATCATCTAATCAAAAGAGGTTTACATAAGTGATGTCAAAGAAAGAAGATGGAACAAGACGATGAAGAAGGATGGAACGAGACGATGAAGAAGGGAGAAAAATTGTAACATGCTGTGAGTTTACAATTACTAAGCTTCTTAGATGAATCCGCTGTCAGCGTTGATGAGACTGATAGCTCACATGACGTCACCACCATATACCCCAGTTCCCCCAAAACGATAAACATCAGCATCAATAGCACTGTCTACAACCATTCGATCCTAACAACAAACTCCAATGCCACTAGATTGACCATTAATCATGGCTCAAGCAACAGTGGAGGTAAATCATGCATTGCATCAAGGCTCAGGCAATGTTGATACACTAGCACAGCATCTGTTTCTCAGTAGTTCATCCCATCCCTCTTGTAGCACACATTGTTTGTAGCAATAGTCAACCCATCACTAATCCCTGCATGTCCATCTTGATTACATAATTTGACAATTCACGAGTAACAGCCAAGGCATAGCTCTACGAAAACAAGTACTCAATGCAAGAGGCGTGCGTTCGGCGAATTCCGAACACGAGGTCCTGTTTGAGCAGGTCTGTAAGGCAAGAGGGGTGGGGGGTCACGCCACTTTGGCGAAACTGCAGGCAGAGCCTGCAACTTTGCATAGCTTGTGGTTGCAACAACAAATCGCTTTGAGCATATAACAAGAGTTGGGCCTATTTGTACATACCTTCCTCTGAAACGATAAAATCTGCATGTTATCTTCTAGAGTTGGCAAATCAATTGCATTCAAGCCACTGAAAAGCCTTTAGCCTTATTTGGGTGTAATCGGTAGAGATCTCGATCGCGTCGGGAGTGTGATATCTCAAAGTAGGACGTGTCGAGGCTTGTGTCGAGCACATCTTGAGCACATCTCTCTCTCAAACCACACTCTCCTTCATTCCTGTACCCTGTAGCATAGATATTTTATTCATGCATCCCATGGACTTTCACCATGATAACAACTTTGACCCGGAATCCCAAGTCTCTACTGCCCCTGACACACACGATCTCATAGAAAGGCTTCTCCAGGCCGGTTATCCACCCCCAGACAGCAGCATCATCAATTATGTCAACCGTACTCCAGATTCCCCGCATATATCCACTCAGCGTGAAGATGAAATGACAACAGACGTCACTCTCATTCAATCTACTGGTCCAGTCTATAATCCCTCGCTACCACCACCACTGCCTCCTTGGGCCTCTACTCCATATAGACGACTTGTCCCAACTATACCCGTCCCACCTACCCTTAATCCTGATGAGAAGATCCTTCTTATTCAGGAACGTTCTGCCGAGGCTTACCTCAAATTGTACATTCATGGCGCACTGGAGTCACGTCCTGGAGAAACAGGGTGCTGGGAGCTTAAGTGCCCAGCTGGATGCTGGGTTAGGACCAGTATACTTACACGCACCCTCCTTAACATCCCTGGGCACTTCTATACTCTTGTCAGTCATGCTCATGGCCAATATTGTGCTGGCAATTCAAAGGCTGCCTCCCTGAAACCGGTCCCACTCACTTCACCGAGTGTTACTCCGCTTATGAGGTAATGTACCTTGTTTCATTATCACTAAACATAAACCATTGCCCTACAGTAGTACGCCTGCCCTCCCATCTCCTCCCTCATCTTGCCCTGGTCTTGGAATACAGGATCTCTGGCCTGTTGTTCCTGGCATTCCAATAATGGCCCGTTTTCCATGGCTGCGCACCCGTGATGGTCCGGACAAACTCCCTTTCAATGTTGAACTTCGTAACAACATTCTCTATGCTCGTTCTCTGTTGTGCCAAGATAGCTCCACAGATCCAGGTTTATGCTGTGATCCTTGCCAATCCCTGTACTCGAAGGTCGCCACCATCGCAGAAAACTCTGCCGGATTCAACACATACACACGCCATGGTCTCCTTACCTCTGTTCAGCATCTTGAGGTCATCAAGCGACTTAATGAGCAGTATAACGACCTCAAGTTACAGGTATATCTTTTTTCTTTTGAGTTCTTTTTATATTCTAATCGTTTTCCTAGCAATTGAACGATAAACGCAAGATCAACAACTTATTGTCAAATCTTAGTGACCACTCTAGCCTCATCATGGCACTTTCACAGTGCGACGTACCATATCTACAACAGCTCCTCCACACAGCCCTCAAAAATGGCAGTAGCGTCCGCGCAATCATCCGAACTCTGGAAAATGCAATTGAAAGTGGCTATCGCCCACGTGGTCACAAACAGGCATCCTTGGATATCGCTCTGCTCATTTATCGTCTTGGTGGTCGCAATCTCTTATATGCCCTTACCCAACGCTTTCCAATCCCATCTCTCCGCACTCTTCGCAACCATTTCGCTTTTCGCAAAGTTGTGCCTATGATCGGTCGTATCACTCCCATCCCCATCCATCAGAATATCAAGACCTTGCTTGTTGACCCACGGGACCCATCTTCTCCCAAGCATGGACTCAGTCTTATGATTGATGAAACAGCCCTCGAAGAAACTGCCGTATATTTCCCGGATGCAAACTCTGTTGCTGGCCTTTGCTGGCTTCACGCACACAATGTCGACTCCAGTCTTCGTACCTATCACTCTGCACTTAATATTGTCAATGCTTTACAACAGGAGCGTGTTCATTTGGCCAAAGAAGTCACTGTTGTTGCCATTCGACTCTTTGGTGAAGACGGCATCTATCCTCTTCTAGTCGCACCCACTTGTAAACGCGAAAATGCAACTGATATGGAATTTGTGATGAAGACCGTCATCGATACGTATACCACATCTGGAGCAGAGAATATGGTGGGGCCAATCTGGTCCCTAGCAACTGATGGTGATGCAACTCGCCGCAAAGCTGGGCACAAGATGTTTGTCAACTCTCCGATTTCTATTGTGCATCCGTTATTCAGCATACTCTCAAATCTCCCTGGCCTCAACATCCGGACAGGTCCTTCTCTTATAACTCTCAATTTCGACTTCAAACACAACATTAAGCATATGTTCATTTTCATTTGAAACATTTGCGTTCTCAACCACTATAGGATTTAGCACAGCTGTTCGATCACGTTCTGGTATCTACATCAATGGACAGTCAATAAATACCTTTCTACTCGAACGGTATCTTGTTTGGATTGATGGCCTGGATGAAAACACTGTACAACGCTTACTCCATCCTGACGACCCCCAAGATGTTCCCCGTGCCATTGAACTCCTTTCTGCTGTCAAAAGTCTCGGCGAAATTCACATTCAAGCCGAGTCTGATGTAGACGTCAGCATTTGCTTTGATTTCGAAGCCTTGGCCATCCTTGGACGGATCTTGCACAGTCTTCTAGACCCCTACATCAATATTTCCCTTTCGCTTTCGGATCAAATAGCGTCTCTTAGCCGACTTGCCCATCTTCTCTTCGCATGCTTTCATGATCAAGGGCGGCGTTTTATTCCCAACCAGTTGTACTATGATCTCCAATCCATGATTAAGACAGCTGTGTTTAACGTTGCTAAGCAGCAACAGCTTGACCCCAATGTACGTGCCACTTCCTTTGTATCCTATTGAGGTTACTTAATAAAGATGTAGAGTCCATTCGCAATCGTTGAACTTGGCGATGATGCTTTAGAGCTGCTCTTCGCATTCCTTCGGATGTGTGGTGCACACAACAGCGCCTTCAATTATCGTCAAGTGATTGATCGTTTGGGATCTGCACAGGATATCGGGTCAATTTATTCATGCAATCCAGATCTGCATCATGGACACCGTCGACTTAATCTCAAGCGTACTGAGGGTGTGGACCATATCACCCGCTCTAATTGGGTTGGCGACATCATATGTGGCCATTGTGACCTGCCTAGCTCCTGGCACAAAGGACAAGATGAGGCGGTCCAAATCCTTCAAACTTCGAAGCTAGATCCTTCTCATTATGACTTCAGCAATCTCTTTTCTCACAATTCTGGCGTCAACTTACTCTCCGTGTTCGGAGGTGGACGATATCCCAGTATCAATGATGCCGAGATAGAAGAAACTGAGCCAATCAATCCTGCCGGTGCAAGCACAAATGCATCTTACCCCACTTCTGATCTACAAACCACCATGGAACCTGCCAGGCCAACTCAGCTGAGTATGCCATCAGAAGAGGAGGATGAACTGGCCCTCACCTTTGAAGAGGCGGTGAACGAGGAACTCTCTGATACTGTGCAAGATGGTGCCATGGATGGCAAAAACCTAGATGATGCTATACTGTCTCTTCCTCCGTCTGGCCCTGGTGTTCGTCCAGCAGATTACCTATGGTGCGAGAAAAGATGGATTCACAAACAGAGCATTTGCCGAATCATCATCTCCCCAAATTTTACACCAAAGTCATTCGATCGCTTGATGCGCGTCCGCGGCTTTACACATGTTCACAAGGGGCTGAACCTTACAAGCCCCGATCGTATTCTGCATGGCGACAAGTTTCTGGTCGGCGATCTTTTTGTTACTCTCGTTCGCACTCAAGACAAACAACTTGCTTTGGCACTCGCTCGTGCCACAGGGATCTCTGAGAATGGGATTACCAGAAGCAGTGTTGCCACAGCGACACTTCACTCAGCCCGTGGAAACGTCAAGCTGAGTGGCGACATTATGTCGCTCACCCCATCTCAATGCAATTCCGAACTAGCCTGGGTCTGGAATGGACGTTTCATAACCATCAGCTCTGTGGCACCAAACACCACCCCCTGCGATTGAATCGCCAGTATCACTGTAGCCGGTCATGCCACAACAGTGGTGAATCCTGAACTGGCCGATACAACACTGCACCCGAACATAGAACTCGAATCAAATCACACGACCTGGTTGCTGATGAATAATGCACTGGAGCTTGTCATCTCAGATCTCTGGACGAAAGTCACTGCTTCAAAAATGCCGTTGGGGAGTTTGCCAAGTCTCTCAGGTAGCCCAAACCTTTTTCCGTATGAGGACAAAGGCAGTGAGTAAAAGTTTATATACTCTTCTGACACAGAGGCTAATCGATTCATAGATGCAGCTTGGTCTGCTCTTGTTTGCCTTGAAGGCACCAAACAGCTGAGTGCAACGCGAGGCAAAGCTCCCACAAGCACATGCCCTGTCTGCGGGGATGTAAACATCGCCGATATGCGTTCTCATATGGGGATCCACATCCTCCGTGCCGCCCGTGGACTCATCGACTCTCAGGGTATCCCTCAACCTAATGATACGATGCCTTGGAATCCTTGTGGCTTCTGTGGGCGGATCAGCCAACCCGAATGCGCTCTAACAATCAAACACACATCTCGTGGAACTCAATGGGATACCCAGTGCCCACGGAAGGAAAAGTTCCAATATGGAAGTGCTGAGAAAGGTTCTGACAATCGACCTTGTCGGAATGTACCTGTCAGTTGTGGTCTTTGCCCCCGTCCTATACGCATGACCGACGAACGGGCCGGAGTTTGGCAGTACAACATGGAATACCATCTGGACTACCAACACTCACAATATTCTCGTCCTGGAAAGCCGTTCGATCCAACCAATGTGCCACTTCCTCGCGCTGTTTTCAACTCCTTGCATGTTACTGAAAGGGAGGAGGGATGGGCGGGTGTGCCTGCCCGTGTACCCTTCACGCATATCAACGACGGAGAGACTGAGAAAGAGAACGTTGGAATGAACGCGCGCACCCGGAAGAGGCACAAGCCTTCGCAGGAGCCTCATCTGGATCATCTGGATTAGGTAAACGTTCTCGTACCATCAACTAGGAACTTCAGTCGCACCGTACATCCCAATTGTATGTAATAGTTTTCGCCCGGTAGCACAGTACCAGTAAACTACTCTGCGACGCGCCCTCAAATGATCGGAATACATTTGAAATGGGAGGCAGACCCTTCAGAAGATCACGCTCAGAGAGGTAGACATGCTACTTAATTGGTGAATTTCAAACGTTACAGTCACAGTAACGCCCCCCCCCCTCCCCCCAAAGAATCTACGACCTCGTGTCGACGGCCGTGCTAACGCACGCCTCTTGACTCAATGGTTCGTACTTCGATGGAACACGAAATGCAACTACAAGGTCATCAAAAGGACCATAATGCGACGAACAGTACCAAATTGAAACATTCCAGGTTTGCGACGACGTGTCAATCCTGTCTGCGATGTACCAGACTGAAGGTGATCTAACTCGTGCATGGCGACGCATTCGAAACACCCGATGCGACACCAACATGTCGTCTCGTTGGCGCCACTATCAGGGAACCATCATCAGTTTCAGCGATATGTGTATGCTGACACGGCCACGGATAGACGTTCAATAAAAGGATATGCCAGAGAACCGACGTACCTGTCGCTTCCTCCGAGCTTCCGCTCTCTTGCCCGACGTCCGACAATGTGGCATGACCGGAACGACCAAGACATGCTTCAGATCGTGTCGATAGAAAACACCAGTGGTCCCCTCTAGCGGCCAGACAAAGAGGAGGGGAGTACACGACACCAAGAGCAGCGTCGACCAGGTCTCCAGGCGTGCCCAGACGCATGTCCCCACTCAAAACGGAAGCTAGAGAGTGGGAGATGGATGTGAAAGGCGAGGGTGATAATGGGGGGAAGAGAGCTTTGGAGGGAGCCCGGTGCCAGGAAGCAGCGACCAGGGGAACTCGCATGGCACAGTCATTGACGGCTTCACCCGTGAGGGAGGGAGAAGTGAGTCACTAGAACCCTCCTCTCAGTCGGATGACGCGCGACACCCGCACGTGCACCGAACGATTTCCCCGATCGTGCGCGGTCGTTCTAGCGCGAGGTTAGGGTAGTCGTGGTGCGCGCAATGTATCCACGGCGTCCGAGACGCACGCATCGCGCCACGACGTTTCAAGCTGCTTGCGCTCGTCGCCCGTGCGCGTGCTTTGCAAACAGAGCCTGTTACAGAATATAAGGTTGAGTCAGACTCGCAGGAGACGGATCCACTAAGGGTATGTCAATTGAGAGGTGAAAACATCCGGCTGCAGGTATGCGAGGCGCCGGTTTCTCGGGTGTAGTGATATGTTCTCTCGGGCCACCTCTCCGTGTACAATCCATTTCTTTTCATTCCATCAGCCTGAAGGACACTTTCCCTATCTTTCCTGCGCGAATCGCCTGTGCAGCAGCGATATAGTCTGGCTCAGCCTCTACGTTCTCTGCAGCCCTCCAGAGTAACTCTTTAGGTTTGTACTCTACCTCGTAAATGGCAATCAGTTTCAATCCTGAGGTGACATCGGACGCAACAGGTTTTTCACTGATAACGTGCTTTCTGGCCACCAACACCTTGAGAACGCACGATCACGACGGACACGTCTGATCTTACGAGCAGGGCATCCAGGTTCGCCAGTGGATCGTCGTCATGGTAGATATGGTCGGGTATGAAGGAGTTCGACTGCTTTTTCTGCCAACTCGCTGGCGCTCCTCTTGGAGCGCGAATACATGGCTTTGAGGTGCGGGGCGAGAGGTCCGAGGGCTTTCAGGGCGGGTAGATGTGCTGCTCGACGCGGTGGGTCTCTAGACGTTCGGTTCTGCGTGTGATGACCCACCTTCTTTGGCGAAGATGCCGCTTCCAAGGATGGCCACCCCAGTGTTGGCCGTTTCAGACATAATGCATCAAGGGTGTAGCGAAGCAAAGTGTTGCAGTGTGATGTGGCCCGCGCTCTATTATAGAAAGTGTCCCCGAGTACTTCAAGACTACTGACAAGTGTATGAATCTGTCGAATGCCATCGATTACAACCGTATCTCTCGCGTGCCAGTGAGTCGGGCGAGTCGATCGATAGGCTCTGTTGTAGGACTGGGACCCTAGTAAGTCCGACTTGATCAGCTGTCAGCGGTGCCAGCAAATTAGGGAGCGGACCCCATGAACCTTTCACGACATCCACACGGTGATTTTCCACGGAACCGAACCACTCGACGTTGGTCCTTGGACTGTCGTCTACGCTAGATACCGCTGATCCGGGTGGTTTTCAACGACGGTCTTGTTTACGCCGAGGTGCTTTTTCGCTCCAGCCCCGCGGGGATCGGTCTTTTATTTATCCCTCCCTCACATTCTGTTTCTAGGGTGATAACAATGCATGAATGTAAGCTATGGTATGGGTGATCGGTGAAGCGTCGCTGCGTCAGAGTCAACAAGGTCTGGAGAAGGTGCGTCTAGCCTACGAAAGCGGTGCAGGCGGGGGAACTGTCGTTATCATCAGTGTTCAACGTTTCAACGTCCAACGGCATGGTGATCTGTCTCACGTCAGGCAGCTTAAACTGAACCAGAAAGCCGCAATCACATCCTGGGTGCTGCTGGACGATGCTATTGATGACATCATACACCGGGTATGCATGCGACCGCATCATTTTCATTATTATTGCACACTCACGGTGGCGTTAAGGAAATCTTGACTGTGTCTGAAATCTCGTCGATACCTACGTAAGGGCACCTTCATCGCAGACCGGTCTTGGAAGATATTGCCTTCACACAAGTTGGCGATACCCGCTCTGTGGCTCACATGGTACGCCACCACGCGGTCCATTACAAGTATCAGACCACACAGCCTATCTTTCCCGGACCATATGACTGTGAGTTGTTGGTGTATATTGATGGGAACTAAACACAGAACATGCATAGAGCCTGAATGCATTGGATAATGACATGTCCGCTCCAGTGAACACATTGCCAGCTCACCGACTGGCCGGGAACTGCTTCGTCATCAAGGCCGTCGCGTTAATCACCCCGCTCGTATCGACAAACAGTACTGATAGCAGGCATTGTCCGAGATCTGCGGATATCCGGTGATCCAATGCGAATTCTTCCAATTACCTTTTCCCGCAGACTCTAGCAACCGTTCTGGTTGGTCTAAATGACCGTTGGACAGTGCCTCGCAACTGTAGTCTTATGGACCTTAACAACACGCAGCGGCTAATGGAAACCTCGGATCTGAGGCGGCCTATGTCGATTACGAAACTCGGGAGCGTGCTACATTCCATTGTTGAGGTGAGGACGCACGTCCCGTGTCTTCGCATCTGTTGAGTGATCGCCGCCGTGACTTTCAGAAAGCATCCATTGATCCTCAAAAGCCAAATTCGCCAAATTCTATACCCGTCGAACGATGATGATGTAACAGGAAAGAAGAAGAAGAAGACGAAGAGATGGAGGGTCAACCATGCGTGCCTCTATTGTTGTCGCAGCCATATGACTTGCGACGAGGGCCGGCCATGCCAGCGTTGGTGCGTGCAGTCTGGGACTTGTCACAGTGATTATTTTCATGCCAGTATCAAACGAGAAATTGGACATCTATGCCACGATGAGCGGCGTCCGCCGAAGAGCAAACAGGATACGACGGTACTACCTCAGAACACAGATTCGTCAAGGATTATACCACGTATGTGATCACGTTCCGCCGTGCCGTGTTCAGTGACACTGACACGCGCCTGCAGAAACGGTCTACGGAAACACCACTCTACAACAATCCTCGAGTTCGCCTTGGCCCATCCATGTGTCGCAGAACGCATTCCTCTATCAGCCAGAAACACTGGGCAACGAGTTCTCCGTCCTCACGTGCATGCCCGAACGGGACCTCTTCAAGGAAAGACGTTGATTTCGGTCTTGTGTTAGCGACTTCTTGGAGACGCTCGATGACGGTGCCTTCTTTACTCCTCAGAATATGACGCCGTCCCTCATGTCAACATCATCTTATCCAGCCCTGGCGCGGAGAGTGCGAGAGCTACCTATGCGACACAACCGATAGTCACCGAGTCGTTGAGCAGTACGGCAGCCGAACCACGTCCAGCCCCACCAGAAGAACCTGCGCCACCGCTCCTTCCATCAGCAACCAAGACAGAGCAATTCCTTCTGACTGCGGCGGATCAAGAGTCGGGTTCGAGAGACGAATGGTTGACCCGTGTCATTCAAAGCAAGTGCGAGGCGGGTTTGTTGAAGCCTTACGACTACGTCAAGGATCACGCCCGCCCCTCCAGATGGATGGATCGCAAGTAAGTTTTCATTCATTTCCGTTGGGGGTCATCTCACGGCGAACCGAACTCAGCGTGTCGCGTCAATCGAAGCAACAGATTTTGCAACCACTGTCTTAACCTCCGCCCCGAGTTCCGAGTGAGTAGCACAAGTCGAGACAAGCGGCTGGCTTCTCACATTCCTAGGCAGTTGCGCAGTCTCTCCGGGATATCGTTGGTAGACACATTCGCATCGTTTTCGATTCTGCGACCTCTTTCCTCACAGGATTTGGTATTTATCGAGGAAGCCTTTGAGCGGCTGTTGCTCAACTGCGTTCGCGTGTTTTCAGCCATGGGTGTCCCTGCATGCCTTTGGGGTCGAACAGGCGAGATATACGAGGGAAACCGCGAGCTCACGGAGTTGGTGGGTGTCGACGGGTACATGACATGCGGCGTGCGTCATCCATCGTTTTGCGTCCACGCTGATATTCTGAAATGACGGGTAGGGCCGCCTCTGTATATACGAACTCATGACGGAAGAGTCCGCTGTCAATTACTGGGAGGTACGCCGGTTTGAAAATGTGTTCCGTACGCATTCTCACCCAGACAGAAATATGGCCATGTTGCGTTTGATTCCACTCAAAAAGCCGTGCTCACCTCTTGCGTGTTGCGATACAAGCCGTTGATCAGTATTTCATCGGAAAGGAAGATGCTTGGAGGCAAAGATGCTCCCAGTGAAGAGGGTTTTATCAATCGCTACTCACGCGTGCGCACTCACCCTACTAGGATCCACCCGCCTCCGCATGCACCATCTCGGGCATGCACCCCCCATTCGTGTGCACATCCACCACCATGACCACCACGACCGCCGCCACCGCCACCTCTACGAGTGCGGGCAACGTAATATCATGCCCATAACCAACATCACCACCACCGTGACCGCGACGAAGAGAAAGAGGGGGCGTGGGCATCGTGACGGCGTGTCCACCACCACCACCACCACTGTGACCGCAACGAGGAGGGCGAGGGGGCGCGGACAACGTGAGGGCTTCCCCGCCACCACCCAGCGTATACGGGCTTTTACAGGTCTGTCAGACGATTCCCCAGCAACAGCGGCTGTGTACAGTAGGCATTATAGTGTTTATACGACGATACTTTTTTATATACTAGTATATCCGAGTTCAACAATTTTTGTGATCGGTGAGCATGCGTCCGATGGACAGACAAGAGCTTGGTCGCACCAAGGGCGAGTTTGCGTTTGCGTCCACCCAAGTGCGACACAGACTATTGGACGTTGAACTGAACCAACCCCGTCCGCACTACAGACCATACGCAGGGATCAGCTGTCATCGTGGTTGCGCGTGCAGCTGGGAAAAGTATATGCCCTGTAGATCGTAATCCTGACCCGTTATTTCTGGTTTAGACGAAGTGGAGCTTGCAGCAGGAATGAAGCAACCATTGTATTTTCGGATACAGTATTTGTCTGTAAATCTTATGGGTACATAAAAGGGGAGTGAGGGGGCAGGGCAGTGTGTGTTATTTGCACCTTTTGCGCTGATAACGTGTGCGGTTGTCTCTTAAACGCGTCTTTGCTCAAAACAGGATACCGCAGAATGCAAGACGGCTACTTTTGTTCCGGATTTTTCGGGGCATTTTTCTCGCGCACGCACGAGATGTAGCGTGCGAAGGCGGTTTTTAGCAGTGAATGGTCGATTTCCGCTAGGAAGACGGACCAGTCGATGGGAAAAGTGACTGTCTGCATTTCGTCGCGAAGCTGCTGAATTCGGGGGGTATCCTTGTCGTCGGACTCCTCCATTGCGTCGGCAATGCGGGAGAGGAGGCGTTGGGACGCAATGTTGAGCAGCGATGTGACAGACTGGATGGACATTTTGGGGAACAGCTCCTAGGAAAGGTAAATTGCAAGCCCATCGTCGAATAGAGAGGCACTTACTCCATGCGCGGCGAACGGGTTGTCGGGACCGAGGTCGAAATTAAACTGTCCGTTGTCACCTTTGAGGAATAGAAAGAACTGGATTGACTTGACGTCAATCCAGGTTACATCCCCGACCGTGACACGACGGCCAGCGGAGAAGGTAGCTTTTTCGAACAAAGAGGCAGAAAGCCGGCCTCGAGAAAAGATGTTATGGCCGACGTCACGCTGCGGAAGTTTTGGGGCGGCATCACGGATGGCGATCACAAACATCGCGTCGATTTGGTGGCAGTTCGTTGCTGCCTGCGCCAGCTTTCGTTTCATATCTGGCACGGATTGGCTAAAACCACATTCGCCGACCCAGAACAGAATCTCGAACCGAGACCTTGGAGATATGTCGAGGTGGAAGTCGGGCGTAACGTCCTTGGCTGTCACGTTATTTTTGATCTCAGAGTTTGAGGCGACCGTCACGGCCACGTCGCGATGTTGGTAGGGCGCCACGAAGGTCCTGACGCACTCCGTGAAGAATATCACCATACGTTCGTGGGCCGGGGAGGGCATCGCAATTAGTGAAAACGTTCAGCGTCGTAAAATAGCCTGTGCGAGTTTCGTTCGAGATGACGAGATGATGAATATGGTTTAAAAGCCTCACTTGGAAGCGTAGGACTACTCTTCTCGTACGGTATGAATACAAACTCTTCAGAAATAACGTCGTCAAACGTCTGCATGCAAGGTTAAATCGCGCGACGATCAAAAGAGGAGGCTGACTATGGTTTGAACGCATCTACTACTGAGCTACACGGTGATTGAAAGGGAGCTGTCGACGTCGATAGTTGTAACGGCCTGCTTGGATGAGGGCACGACGGGTGCCGTGTTGCAAGGAACCGCTGGCCTCGTGCCAGCTTCTTCCGGTCGGTAGCGTGGCACCACCGACGATGGCGCGGCGATCCTTTCTGGGAGGCTTGCGGGCGAAGGAGTCACCCAAGGCGATGAGATCGACGGAAGACTCATCGTTGAAGACAGCGGGACTCAATTAGCGGCTTCACACATGCCAGACCATGGGAGGGCTAGCAATGTCTGATTACGTCACAGCACTCCATAGCACTCGTCCTGAGAAGCCGAATGAGGTATCAAAGCTAGAAATACGCCCAAGCGAAAATGACTGTACGTATGGACCTGAAAAGCCCACTGGATGGTTTACAATACATGTCGGTAAGCAATCAGATGAGTCTCTCACCACTGCTATCCACGGCCACAGCGCTTCGAAGTTACCACTCCCTAAATGGTATCGTAGAATCCCAGTTGTTCGTCCGATTCCGTCCGAGCTCCGTTGAGTGGGGTGGCCGAGAACCTCAGGAAGTTGATCGGGCGTTGGGTGACATGATGCACGGCGACCTCGGTCACGGGGATCACGCTACTGGTATGTACATAGTAGTCCGAGCGCAATGCGACGGTCCCGTCGCCGTTTGCACGTGCGGCGGTGGCGCCGGCGGTCACCGGTCCCGGTCAGTCCTTGGAGCGCGAGGCCGTGCGATCCGCGTATCTGGTCCTGGGCGCCCAATCAATGACACTTCGAATCTATATAGGGCTACTCCGTTTCTACCTTGGACTTCGTCTTGACACGCTATCGTGTACCTCGCTTAGTGCATCTCTAGGTTCGTCCTCGTCAGTGAGCCTCACGTCCAGCAATCACTGCCGAACCTTTCATCTCGATTCTGTTCCGAAATCGCAACACGACAATGGCTACCACAACCGTAGACTACGTCTTGCCTTCGGCCTTCCTTCAATCGCCCTCCCTGGTTTTGTACTCGAGCGAGAATCCCTGTTCGACGAAACAGTGCTCACCTGTCTTGTCTAGCTCCCGAAGATCATTCATGCACGAAGACCACTCGCATGTGAGTTCTCAGGTCGATATGATAGACACGGGCAGTGTACGTCCCTTTCTGTGATACGCCTTAGCCTTATCAAACTAAGCCGTTACTATCAGGTATGAAGAGAAACAAGTCGATGGTTCCGTGGCCTCTTGCTCGAGCGCGCGTCACCGAGCAACCCATTTTCCCCGGTCGTCTCCACGATTAGGAGTACTCAACAACATACCGTTTGCGACGCCGTTCGAGACCGGGGAGCTCATTTCCGTCGATTTGTGCAGAACGACGTACTTACTGTACTCACCTGACGGGTCGCACATGCGCGATATCCGGCAAGACCCGTCCGTTTCCTTGGTACATGTCGATCGACGATCATTTGCAGCCAGTCAAATGGAATTCAAACGCCTCAACCGTGTTCCTGCGAGCTTCTTGATGACAGGCGCAACGGGTTATCACTTGGACTAAAGATAAATCGTAAGCCCTGACGTCACATGCTAAATGACTCCAAATAGGCTCATACTGGAGAGCAAACAGAAGTTGGGAGTAGATTTGGTGGAACCAGGCAAGGTAGAATAGTCGTAGATCGTTAATGTAGGATTTCAGAAAACAAAAACGATGGCCTCCAGACTATTGTAATGTGTACATTAAACAACGATTCTGCTTCCAAGACCGCAGGGCTCGACAGGGAGATTCTCGAGGGCCGCGGAAGCAGTAAGGCCCCAAATGGCACCCATCGCAACACAGAAGAGTGACCGGGTAGCCAAGCATCGGAGCGTTTGTACAAGGCTTTGTTGAAAGAGAAAAACGGCAACACAATATCAGCTCGAGAGTAAGAGGTCACCTGTACCCCGAATGGTCGAACATGGTGTGGAAGGAGACCTTCTCATCCTGAATAGTAGTAACTGTCGTCAAAGAAGACCTTGTAATCTTGCCACACTGACCGATCCGAACGAGAGCGTGAAGGTGATTGCAGTCGTATGAACACAAGATGAATCGAGAACGCAATCAAGAAAACATACTATCGAGCTGGCTGGCTTATCAAACTGTTTCGAGACTGATGGCCACGCTGAAGGTATCGAACGCATCGCAGGTCCACGCGATACAACTAATACCGGTAAAGGTGGTCAAGATGAATCGACAAGCAAAGCTTCTCACCGAGAAAAGAACTGGGCCAACTGAAGAAGAATGAGACTCTTGAGCCCGTTGACGATACCGGAGGCTGAATCGTCCTTTTCGACATGGTCTTTGGAAATAGTTTAATGCGACAAGCAGCTTTTATGATGATCTGGAAAATACCCGTTGCATCTGTTATCAAAAAGCTCATTAGGTAACTCCGTGAAGTCGTCGGGGGCATGGCCGCATAAGCCATCTGGACCGGATTCCGGTGTGCAGAGATGAGTTCAGGAACTCAGAAACATAGTTGGGGCGTCGCTTGAATTCCATACGACTGGCTGTAAATGATCGTCGATCAACATGCACCAAGGAAACAGACGAGTGTTGCCGGATATCGCGCATGCGCGACCCATCGGACGAGTACTGTAAGTACGTCGCTCTGCACAAATCGACGGAATTGAACGCCCCGGTCTCGATGACGCGCGCTGGAGCGAGAGACCACGGTGTCATCGACTTGTTGCTCTTCATACCTGATAGTAACGGCTGAGTCTGATAAGGCTGGGGCGTATCAAAGAAAGGGACATACATTGCCGCTTTTATAAATAAGTTTATATCGATCTGAGAACTCACATGCCGTGCATGAATGATCTTCTGGAGCTAGACTCGCTCGAGCACAGAGCTAGGGCGATTGAAAGAAGGCCGAAGGCAAGAAGCGGGACTGCGAGGATAGAGCGTGGTGTTATATCTCCCCGTAGCCTACGGTTGTGATATAGCCATTGTCGTGTTGCGATATTGAAATATCGTTCTAGAACAAACGCGATGCAACTAGGGAACGACGCTGTTGAGAGACAATCAGAGTTGGAGCAGCAAATCACTGAAGTCAATAGGAAAGTGGCAGAGTCGGCAGCGCACGAGGCCTAGTTGAAGAAGATGATAGAGGAGCAACACGAAACGGAATGAAAACGAAAAGGAGAGGAAAGGGTTCAACTCAGGCAACGGACGGATAGATGGGATGATGAGCACCGCAAGTTATACGCTGAAGTAACTGGGTTAATAGGAAAGCAGCAGGGTTAGAGAAGATGGTAGGGGAGCAACGTGAAGCGTAACGACAAAAGACAGAAGAAAAGTTGCGCCTTGAGCAACAGATGGGCCAATGAGCATCGAAAGTTATCCGCCTAAGTAACCGCCACTCGTGAAAATCCGATGCGACTAGGGAACGACGTCGCTAAGAGGCAATCAGAGTTAGCGCAGCAAATTGCTGAGGCCAATAGGCAACACGAAGCAGAACGAAAACAAAGGGCTGAACGAAAAGGCCTACCTCGAGCAATAGATGGGCCAATGGGAGGATGAGCGCCGCAAGTTATCCGCTGAAGTAGCTGGCCGCCAGCTTGTGAAAACGCGACGCGACTAGGGAACGGCGCTGCTGAGAGGCAATCAGAGTTAGCATGGCAAGTCACTGAGGCCACGAGACAGAGCGAAAGCAGAGGCCAGAAAAAAAGGCTCGCCTCAAGGGACAGATGGGTCAATTTGCTGCTGGCCCCACAGACTTTTTCACATTTTCTAACTGCCCATCCATGGTGCCCGGGTTACTAACAGTTATTAACAGCACTTTTACACAGCTGTGTAAAAGTAGGGACTTTTCAACCGAACCCTAGTTCGGAAGTGATTGCTGGACGTGAGACTCGCTGACGAGGACGAACCTAGGGATGCACTAAGCGAGGCACACGATGGTCACGCCGATAGCTGAAAAAATGATGAGGGACGTCGAAGCATTGAAAGTGCACGAGGGCCGTCCATATTGGAGTTAGGGAACAACATTTTGTAAGTACTTCGATCAAAGTAGCACACGCTCTGACTTTTGCGATGAATCCAGGGTATTGTTCTATGGATCCGTGGGTTTCGGATGTCCGTTGCATGCTTCAGGGCACAAGAAATTTCCCGAAACAGTCCTTCTCTGTGCAGCGGTGCTTCTTAAGGTGCGCACATATACACATAGTACATAAATATCCTTCATTCACACTGTAGCTCGAACACGATGTCAGACAATGCTACGAACATCACTCGGGAAATCCCCTTCATCCCCCGCCCTGGCGACGATGAGACACTTTGGGAGGTAAAGGATATTATTGCAGAATCTGCGAGTCAGTACAAGGTTTCGTGGGCGGGTGTCGACCCTAATACCGGAAAAGATTGGGAATCGTCCTGGGTCAGCAAAGCGGATTGTACAGACCAGGCTGTGGTCGAATGGGAGGCGAAAAAGAAAGGAAAACCGATGCTACAGCCCAGGAATCAGGGTGCTATTAACGCAATTGGTACGGGAAAGATCGCTCCTTCTACCGTAGTATTTCATGATTCTTTTCATTCAAGGCACAAGCCACTCTACAAATGAGCAGCAAGCTGTGGCTGTTGGAAAGCGCAAGCGGCCGGCCAAGGATGAGGACGAGGATTTCTCTGCCATTGTTCGAGCATCATCTCCTTCACTGAAGGTGGGACCTCCCCGCGGCATCAAGCGCAAGAAGCAGCAAGGGCGACTCGCTCGCGTGTCCTCTAGTTCATTTGTTCAAGCATCAACCCAAGTTCGGCCTACAGCCCCGTCTAGCGCTAGTCACTCCCCTGGAGATGAACCTTCTCCAGCCGGCCTCCTCCACATCCTTCACGAGAGGGAAGAGAGCTCTGCAGACGAAGTGACTCGTTCTCAGAGCGTCTTGTGTAATTCTGCCGCCGCGGTGACCGATCCAGAGGGCAAGCCGGGGATGCCTTCGGACAGTCCTGGGAGTGCAGAGATCTCATCTGCCCTTGCGCCCAGGCATCCCATGCAGACGATGGAAAGCATGGACCACAACGCGGGCCGTGTCCATGCGTCTGCTCCGCCTGCTTTGTACGAGGTGATCAAATTTTCTATCATTGAGACCCGGCCTTGACGCGATTATAAGACTATAGTTTCCTCATCACCGATTCTAGAGAGGATGGGAGAAATGAAGGAAAAGCAATGCGAGATCAGCATCGCTTCGAATGCTGTTTTGAAGCTTATACTAGAAGTGAGAAGAATCGAATCTGCGGTTTTCTTCGGCTCGCAATCTAACATGATCGCAGACGGCTCCATTGTCCGTCAGTGGACAGCTCCTCCGCAGGATCGAAGAAATCAAGCGACTTCAATATAAGATCAGCATAGCTTCGAATGCGGCTTTAGAACATGTACTGGAGGCGATGGAGATGTTATCCAGGGAATAGACGTTAGTGCTCATCTCTATTAATTCTGTGTTGTGTCTTTCTGTAGTGTCCGCAATCCGCATCAATTTCAATCAAGCAAATGCAAGGCTAGGAGTTGCGCGCACCAGGCCCAAAAATCGAAAGGGGGCCGGGTTTGATAGACGGCGTCGCGACGCACAGATGGGATGCGGCACCCTGGTGGCCCGTTCACCGGCCATATTTTAATAAGTTAGTGCGTTTTGCTTCGAAGTAACTTAACCTGCTACTCCCCGAAAGGTTCAGTTGGGCATGCGCCCGATGGACGGATAAGGGCTTAATGGTCGCACTAATGTCGTTCAAGCCGATTCTCTACTCTAGATACAAAGGTCTACGTCTCCATGTCTCCTTGTGTAATTTTTCGGCACACGCGCAACAAGTGTATGCGATCTTGGTTCCTTGATATCACGGTCGTCTTTTTGTACGTCCCCTGGACCATGCTTCTGCGAACCAACCCGACCGACTGAAGATTTGTATCGAGGCGAGGTGAGCGATGACTCCAACCCTAAAGGACTCTCCCTTGAACTCGCCCTCTTGTCGTGCTAGTGACTTCAGTCGGCGGAACGTGCACACACCTTTCGACGACCCGACGGCCACAGGTTCTGCAAAACGAAAGTTGAGCCCAAGGAGAGTAGAAAGAAAAGGCTCACCAAGAACTGACACTGGATCAGATGACTGTAGCCTGTTTGAGACTTCAATGTGCCTACGGTCGCGTCCACAGAACCATCCGCCGCCGTGTCCCAAACAACGACAGACCTATCCCAGGTCGATAACTTGGCATTATTGTGGACCGTACGCTGCACTGTCAGCAGCAAGCAGTCAGCAGTGGGACGAGGAAATGAAAGGCGGTCTGATCACCAGACTAACGGGGACAAAGTTAATTGCGATTTTGCGAAGTCTTCTAATTACTAAGCACTTTCCCGAATAGTACTGTACGTTGTCCACCCCCACGACTGACAGGCTCAACGATCGGGCTTACGATTGAACGTACCTCGTCCAAACGCTTCCAAGGACATCGAGCCCTTGAAGCATCTTCATGAGAACTCGTCTCTCGCATTCCTCTCCGCCACTCGTCGGGTTCTGCGCACCCCGCTTTACCTTCGTCTTGGGATTCGTTGCCGATGGGGCTGGGTATGTTTGTCTTGTTTCATCTCCGTGGTGCTGACTACATCATGCTACTACTAACAGCAGGCCTTTCACCGTCCGCACTGTGTCGTCGCTAACGTATGGGCTTCAACCGTTCCGGACTCTCGCATTCTCCTTCAGTAACGTTCTCGACCACCGGCCCTTGCAGACCCGAAGAACCAACCGACAAGCACCCTCGTTTTGTATCCCCTTCTGGCGGTGCTTCGAGCGGTTGACAGTGTCCCTGCACTTCCTATGCGCTCATACCAAAAATGAAAGCGGCGGCGCTCTTGGTGAGCCCTCTCTCGTGTTCATTCGAGTCACTGGTACTGGTCGCCGTCCGATACAGTTTCCGCACTGCTCGCAAGGAACACAGCGCTTACGATTGCAGCTTTAGGTGTCCGCTCAGCCGCAAAAGCTTCAGCGGCTTCCCAGGCATGGCCAGCCGCAGACGATAGCGATGTCACAGAATCCGTCTTGACCGAGGGAAAGGAGCCAAGGCCGAACTTTCTCAGATTCCCCCCCCCCCCCCCTCCCCCTCGCTGTATTCCTTCTTGTTTATTTTGTTCCGCACTGCTCATTACGCATCTTGAAGCACCCGCCCGGCAGTGAGGCAGTAGAAACGTTCTTGGACATATGGCCACCCACCTTCGCCGGCGAGCCCTCTTGGACTGCGTTTTACTTCCTGCCCCCAAGTTCAGCACGCGATACCTCCCTCTACCCCCGCCAGCACCGACGGTCTACTTTTCGTCCCCCAGTCTCGAGCCAGACCCATCCCCCGATGTTCATTCCTCCCCCTCCCCACCCTCCCTCTCTTCTCCGTTCGACTCAAGGGACTCAGTCCTGGATGACTTACATGCTGAGCCGACTGGATCTCTCGTGCCATTGTCGGTCGGAGAAGGAGGTTCAGATTACCGGGAAGACTTGGACGATTCAGACAGCAGCAACGGACGCGAAGATTTAGGTCCCGACTGGGACTCTGGAGATGGAGATGATTCCTCCTCTGTACACGAGCATTCCGCCCCGCAGGACAAGAGACCGATGAAAGATCTTTGCGAGGAACCCCCACAGAAGAGAATCCGCTTCCATGCTCTGAAAGGAAGTAACGGATACCCCGCCGAGATGCGCGCCCCTACCGATCGCCCTATCGTTTCTTCTTGCCCTGTGCCATATTGTAACGAGGAATTTCACGTCGACCCAGCCAATGGCTGCCCGTCTATACCCATTACCCACTGCGCCATTCTATACAAGCTTCGAATGCACTTTGGTCTGTATGGCTTCGTTTGTGAGAAGTGTGGCCAGGTATATCCTCCCGCATACCTTCGTCATCACATCACCAGCAAACACCCGAATGATCTTGACGTAACTGGCACTGGCAAGCAGAAGAACCAGATCTACGACTGCATTGTCGCCCACCTTCTCGCTACACATGCCGTTCCAGAAAATCTGGAATCCTTTGATCTTCCTGAGACTCTCCCCGACCCAATCCCTGGGTTAATCCCCAGCTTGTCATACCAATGTCTTGCCTGCCCAGAACCTCGATGGTTTGCCTGGAAGTCGCTCCAGGGTCATTATCGCGGACGGCACAAGGGCCTGGTATGCCCATCGAAAAACGCGATTCAGCCCCGTTTCATCATTAGGCCGTATAGGCTAGGGAAGCTTGATGGACTTGGAGGTCGACACAAACTCAGCGACACCGTGATATTACTT
The DNA here is from genome assembly GCA_038094535.1 of Tubosaeta aff. alveolata. Classification (NCBI taxonomy): domain Eukaryota; kingdom Fungi; phylum Basidiomycota; class Agaricomycetes; order Boletales; family Boletaceae; genus Tubosaeta; species Tubosaeta aff. alveolata. Next base: position 21,084 of record JBBPUG010000275.1, read on the forward strand.
CCAGAAGGCTGGGCTCCGACCAATTCAGATTTTCAAACTCCCAAGGTGATTATCCCCAAGGAACGTGTGCTTGTTCCGGCAGGTGCTCCTCATCTGGTTGCCATTGGTTGGTCGGAGTATCTGCAGAGCTTCAACGGTTCACAGATTAGCCTGTTGATGAAGTTGGTTGAGATGCCGAAGCACAAGGAGATCGAATCTTTCCTCCCGAAGCGAGCCGCTCTGGAGAGTGGAATATTACGCCTAGACGTTTTGTTGGCTCGGTATCTCCAAGATGCCAACGCCTTTCTGGACAGCTGCCATCCCTCTGTCCGCAAATCGATTACTTCCGGGTGAGTTCCGGTGTTTTAAAGCCCTCGGGTGAAGACTCACCCTTGCTAAGCACGAAGGCTCACTACCGGCAACTGACCAGCCGGACATACCTTCGTTACCGGATACCGATGATGAAAACCATCTGTATGCTACTTCGAGCATATTATTTCTTTCGACTACGAAATCAATCTTACCGCAAGCGCCTCGGCAGCTTTTCCATCGCCTGGAGTGCAGAGCAAGCCTCGGCTACTAAGTCTTTATATGATTACCTTGTTTTGAGCACTGGCAAGAATGAAGACTTTGATGCTCGGTGCATAGCACTGGTCCACACACTACTGGTCTCCTTCGTCCACCACGAGATCCATGGCACGAGAAAGATGGAATGCCCAACCGATCAATCGCTGTTTCTCCTTTCGCTCAGACTTTCTCCTGAAGGTGCTTTGCAGTTCCAGACTGCCAACCAGCTCACCCACGACTGCGCAACCTTCCAGTACTGGTTTTTCACGATCGTTGCGCATGTTGCCCGCTTGAAGGTTGTCGGAATAAATGAATTTCGATTTTTTAGCAGCGAAAACCAAATAGCTTTCGAGGAAATAGACTTGCCGTCCACCTCGAATGAATCGACTGCAATCGAAGGAAAGGAGGTCGCAGAGAAAGATGTACTCGGCAATCAGGACGTTGTGGCAGTGCTCCCTGCTGAAATCGACGATGACGAAACTGATGATGAGGCAGAGGCAGAGGTCCTGGATGCTGACAGAGAGCAGGAAAGAACAGGACGTGGTTCAGCAATAAATATTCTCAGGTAATGCATCGCGTTTAAGAAAGCGTTCACCCCATCTGAATTGCATTGAGGATTACCCATGAAGAAAAGGACAAATGGCTTCGAACGTCGCCCGGATCCGATTATTTTACGCCATATGACCGGTTCAAGTCAGTTTGGTATAGCGTTGCCCCCACAGCATTCAAAGAAAGCGCTCGGATAGGCCATGGGTTTCAGCCTGATGGTACCACGATTGTCATCGACGCAGTTGGAGAGAGGCATCGTATTAACTTGATGGACATTGGAAACGAGGCTCGCCGGATCGTGCTCGAGACGGAAACACTCATCCTCCAGTGCCTTCCTCAAGAATCCAGGGAAGTTTTCACCTCTTTCCCGGATCTCTCTCACCTCGTGGACGATCTGAACGATCCTGCGTCCATTTTCAGGCAGAAATGCAACAGCACTCTTCTCCAGCCAGCCATCAGTGCCGTGCAACAATCTCTTCTCCAGGCTCTCGGCAGCGAGCAAGAAATCCTCGCATGGTTGGAATACAACGACCGCTTGCTTTCTCTATTCCTGGTTGCGATCGCGCTAACTTGTGGCATTCCTCCAAGGGGATTCCAATTTGCTTCACTTCAGTTCGATCGCTGCCCGGAAACTGGCGCTGGTCGTGGAGTTTTTTTAATAGACGGATGTCTTGCAATTGGAAAACCTGCTGCGAAACAGTCAGGGAGATCGAGGCAGGAAAGTTGCCTGTGGTTCCTGCCTCCCGCTCTCGCATCTTGCCTGGCATTTTATCTAGCAGTCCTCCGACCAGTGGTGATCAAAGTTCTTACTCGACTCAGAAAGGAAGTCTACCGGCAGGATACTCATATTTTCTGCCGCACGATCCCCAAGATCACTGGCGCTCACTCATGGAACGGGGACGAGATTACTCGGATGGTACAGTTTCACACCAAGTCCATGAACGTCACTCTCTCGATAGCCCTCTTGCGGCAGCTCTATACCGCATTCTTTCGTCAGTATTTTCCGGGTCTTTGCACTCCCGGAGCAGAGGAAGATTCTCTGGTGGACCGGCAGGGCCAGCATCGATTCTATACAGGCCACCGGCATTATGGACAACTTATAGGCAACGTTCCACGCTCTCTAGAAATTGACATCGCAGAAGCAAGAAAATTGGGTGCGATGAGTCAGCTGTTGCAGATCGTGTTTGAACTTCGGCCCCCTAACGAGCAGTTGAAGCCTCTTCTTGAAGATTCACATTTCTTGCCTCATACGAAGCACGACAGGCATGCTCTGGATACAGCTCGACTTCTTGTCCTCTCTGGATACGACATTCTGTCTCGTGGTGCTGGACCCCCAGCAGCCTCTAGGGCCCGAAGCATCTTGCTGGATCAGCCTTACTTTAAACTAGTGAGTTCCCTCAAAATTCCAGGTTTCATCGTGATTTTACTTTCCATTCAGCCTGCACGACCTGGTGGCAAGTTTGGCGACGTTGTACTCGTTCGGGTGCTACATGCATGCCTGTTTGGTGAGGGAGGTCCGATACAGTACGACCAAACTCCTCCCGGAGGTTACCCGGTCGGTGATGCAGCAAGAGCGGTTGTATTGGTACGCAACTCACTTTCATCTTGCCAGTTGTTTAGATTATACTCCACTAGATCATTCAGGCCGTGGAAGAGTGGACCAGTGGAAACTACCAGCCAGTTGTCTGCGAGTTGGATCTGAAAGCCTCCCAAAACTTCAAACACTTGCAAGACCGCGCCGAGCAGTCCCTTAGAGATGCGAAAAAGAGATGGCCGAACGAGTGGCATGAGCTGTGCAAGGGTGTCCATACTTATCGCCCTCAAAAGTACAAGAGGGATTGGAGGATGGATGGTCTGCCGATCTAGGTTAACCAATCCATTAACACTGCCAATCCCTCTCGCATTTGGGTTGTCTGCCTTTTTTACCAATTAATAGAATTTCACCACGTCCTATTTCCAGCGCCGATTCACGTGCGAGCAAGGTTTTCGAGGTCAGAAAACGTTCGCGAGATCCATTGAGGGCATATATGGCGGTGGACGATTTCGCGTGCCACAAATTCTTCAACTTTGCACGTCGCCGCCCATTACTGATCGCTGACTGCTGACAGTAAGTACGGTCCACGACAATGCTAGGTTATCAACCTGGGATAGACCTGTCTTTGTTTGGGACATGGCGGCGGAGCCCGCCCACTCTGCTGGTTCTGTGGACGCGACCGTAGATGCGTCGAAGTCTCTCAAACAGGCTGATCCAATGGTTCTTGGTGAGCCTTTTCTTTCTCCTCACCTTGGGCTCAACTTTCGTTTTGCAGAACCTGTGATCGCCAGGTGGGGGGGTGAGCACGTTCCGAGTCACCACGGTTGACTGAAGTCACTAGCACGACAAGAGGTGAGCTCAAGGCGGGGAAAGGGCCGGACGATCAAAGTCATGAATCTTTCCATCCGACGGTCCCACCACGTGCTCCTTACTCTTGGTTTCTTTATTGCAATGCCGCTGACGGTTCTTACCACACTCCTGCAGGTTCCCCGACTACGCATACCCCAAAAATTTGATTTTGATACTTTGCAGAGCGAGGCACGTGGGATGATAGGCCAGAAAAGTTCATCAACTCTGATGGGGACCCTTCTCAATTTGCTGTAAGCTTCTCAAAACCGAAAGTTGGGGTAATCTCTGCTGACTCTGGGGCATTTACTAGCCCATACCAGGTTCGTCCTTAATAGTGAATCTTACGTCCAGCAATCACTGCCGAACCTTTAATCTTGATAGCCATCCACTCTCAGCTATTACCTTACATACCCTTTCAAGAGTTACTACAAGTTGTACGAAGTCGTACTAAGCCGCCGCACAATCCCTTTCTCTCATCCACGGTCGCTGACTGCTCTTCAAAGATTCTGCTTTCGACGCGTCATCGACGAAAATGTGCTCTTAGAATGCTTCCATCATTTGGAGATGAGCGCAGGCGCTACGAGACCAACTTAGTAGGCTTGTCCTCTGTCCCATCCCAAGCGGTAATCTTGGACCAAGCACGAACTCGAAGGATGGAAAGAGAGGCCCACGTGGGCGAGAAGAGCGTGCGATCCAAGTTCAATCGTCTAGTAGCGGCGCGGCGCTCGTGAGGCTCCCCGCGTCCGACAGCAGTTGCGTCAAGTGTTTCGAGAGCAAGTTATGGCAGGTCTCACAGCCCTTTGGTGTCATGTCCTCGTCGAATAAGAACTTCTCCGCAAAGATGTCTCATGATGATGGTAAGCTTGTACTGTTGCCTGCGTGGCCATTTTAAGGCGTTGCAGCGCCATTATCCAACCGGCTGGCCGGTTTCATTGGATAACTCTTTTGCGTCGCGTTACCGTTTGCTTACTTCATTCTATATCAAGGTTAAGTTATTATCAAGTAGTGTTCTTGCCCCCGTACCGCATCTCGAGGTTCCGTGCCATCATCTGGACCCGGTTTCGGCTACAAGGTTCTTCTGTCCATCAGGGAGCAACGTATTTATTGTACGGAATGAGGGTTATTGATTCTTTGCGCGTGCTATAGCGTCAGCGGTCAGCTACATGCAAGTAACGAAGTAAGTGTAGCGCCGCAAAGCGCGTGGTACACCTGCGCGCCTCGTTCGAGGGCAAACCTTACATTGCCTACCTCCCTAACCGTCGAGGTGGTAGAGCACACGGCTGCGTCGTGTTCATTGGGTGCGCCCTGGTGTCACCCTTCTGCCTTGTCAACACAGTGATGATAGTGGGGCACATACTTGTGTGCCACCTTGCTCCCGCTCGCTCGTTGTCGGCGTTGTTGAGGGCACGCCCTCGCGCCGCCCTTGCCGTCGTCATGGTCGTTTACGGGCACGCCACCCTTCCCTCCCTCTGTTGCGGTGGCGGCAAATACACCCTAGGAGTTTCGTCAACGTGGCAGTGGTAGCGGTGGGGACACGTACCTCCGTCGCCCTCACCGCGTCATCCCCGTGGCGGTGACCGTGCACTGACGCTGCCATCGCACACTTCGTCATGGTGATGGGCACGCGCTAGCTTCGTCGTTGTGGCCCCACCGCGTCACCCTTGCCTCGTCGTCGTGATTGCGGTGGGGGGGTACACTTGTATCGTCTTTGTGCACAGGCCAAGAGATGTACAGATAAAAATCCCAGGAAACGACGAGGTGGCATGGAAGCATCAATACCAATATACGTATCTTCGCTGGCGGCCGGCGTCGTCGATCTCCCCACATTTCCCCAGACGTGTCTCAGTTCAAAACGCACGGATTAGAAGCATTCTCTCCCGATCTCGATGGATGGCGTTCATGGTAAATGGATAGTGCGTAAGGTGCAGAATGAGGTTGAGAGTGAAAAGTGACATGATCGACAGTGCGTACGGAATCAGTCTGTATCTGCCTGGGGATATCTTGCGCTGGGTTCTTCCACGCAACAATGGTGTGCTTTCCTCGGAAGATGTACTGATTCGGGTGATGAAGAGCAAACGTAAGGAAAGCGGACTGGGAAAGGACGAGTGGGTGCGAAGGCGTACCTGTACGTGACCAACGCGTCGTCGGATGAATCGTTCCCCTGATAATGACATCTAAGAACACAAGAGGGGGCAGACGGTGAATTGCGAAACTGAACATCGGAGGGTACATACCCAGCCATCCTTTCTCGAAAATCTTGCAGTACGGTATGTGGAATGCCGCTGTGTGCAGTGTTGGCTGCGGCAACTTGAAGGACTTGTCGATGAAGGGTAATTCACAACGAAAAGAGTCTCTACGGTTCCAGAGTGAGCGTCGGATGGTTTTTCACTGAGAGAGTACTTCCATGTGCGAGGAATCCCCGATGTTGTACGGACGACTCAGTGCACCGGCATGCACCAATCAATCTCTTCTCACCTGCCATTATATAGCGAGCGTTGTGCAGGTGTGGGGAAAAGAAGTCATCTCGGGGTCAAGAAAGGTGCAGTGAGATCGACAGGCCCAGGCTTGTCGTACTGGCAAATGTTTCTTATGAGACAAAGAAGAAATATCAATAGCCGCTTGCGTGCCACGCATTGTCTCTGCAGGCATAGTCGACTCCACCTCACCATACTCCTCTTTTTCACTGGGTGCTGAACGAGCCCGCATCTGCCTCTCTTGACCCCAGGATGACTTCTTTCACCCAGACGCTTGCTATATCCCACAAGAGGCCCTCTACCTTGGTGGGAAGCTCTGGCTGCTCAGCCAGCGTTACTACAGGGTACAGCGTCCAGGCCAAAAAATATGTTCCGTTGAAATTGTCTACACAAGCGACGACTAACCAGGCAGGAAAGGAGGACAATCCACTCAGAAAGGATTGCCGCGCCATCGTCGATGATGCCACGCTACCGGAGGAAGCCACGGGGCCAGCAGCTCCTCGCAACACGGCACCCAGTATCGTGCCCTCGCCTGAGCAGGCTGTTACGACTATCGACGTCGATCGCTGCCTTTCAATCATTGAGTGCATTGGAAGTGGGTTCATTGAAACCATAGTTAGTCAACCTTGTCGTATGATCGTCGCGCGATCTAACCCTGCATGCAGACGTTCGACGACATTGTTCCTGCAGAATTTGAATTCATAGCGTACAAGATGAGAGACTATACACTTCCCAAGTGAGTTCTTTTGAATCGTACTCATCGACGTCTCGGACTGAAATATCCCTACAGGCTATTTTACGACGCCGAACATTCTCGACTGATTGCAACGGCTCCCTCCCCGGCCCACGAACGTACAATGATGTTCTTTGCAAATTGTGTTAGGGCTTTCGTAGCACCCTATCGACATCCCTACGTGTCGCTGGATATTGTCTCGAACTCCGAGATTCAAAGCGATGGGGCAGGTGAAGATGTTACACCCGACTTCCGTCTTGACATTTCTCCAAAATCTCGGTTCGAGCGGCCGTTTTGGGTCGGCGAATGTGGATCTAGGCAAGCAATACCGATCATGAAGCACAAACTAGCCCAGGCAGCAACGAATTGCTCAGAAATTGATGTAATGTTCATTATCTCCATCCGTGACGACGCTGCAAATCTTCCGCGACGTGACGTCGGCCACGACATCTTTTCTCGAGGCCAGCTTTCTGCCCCTTTGTTCGAAAAAGCTACTTTCTCCGGTGGCCGTCGTGTCACGGTCGGGGATGTAACCTGGATTGACGTCAAGTCAATCCGGTTCTTCCTATTCCTCAAAGGTGACAACGGACAGTTTAATTTCGACCTCGGTTCCGACAACCCGTTCGCCGCGCGTGGAGTAAGTACCTCTCTATTCGACGATGGGCTTGCGATTCACCTTTTCTAGGAGCTATTCCCTGAATTGTCCGTCCAGTCTGTCACATCGTTGCTCAACATTGCGTCCCAACGCCTCCTCTCCCGCATTGCCGACGCAATAGAGGAGTCCGACGACAAGGATACTGCCCGAATTCACCGGCTTCGCGACGAGATGCAGACAATCACTTTTCCTATCGACTGGTCCCGCTTCCTAGCGGAAATCGACCGTTCACTGCTACGAACCGCCTTCTCACGCTACGTCTCATGTCTCCATGGGAAAAATGTCCCGAAACATGTCCCGGGACGAAAGAAGGCGTCCCGCACTCAGCGTACATGCCAAGTTCAGAGCGTAGGCACATTGGAAGCACACGCCAACGGCGCAGAAGACGCGAAGCAGGTTAGTAGTAGATGAGAACATCCTCAGATCCTATTCATCGTCTGACTCAAACTTAGAAACAAGCTCGGGTAAAATTTCTCTTGATTTGAGCAGGCTATTGATGTCAGCCTGGGCGCCCACGTTTCGGAATAAGGACATTGTATTGCCACCTTCGTCTTTCAACATGCAGTCACTTCTTAACACCACCCCCCCATTCTGTACTGTGTATCTTGCAATGTGATGATTATGGCCGCCTTGATGGTGGACATCTATGCGATCGTCAGCTGTCTCACCCCTATACCGTCATCCTCTGTCCTAGCCATCTCTACAGCCGTTGTCAGCGCTGAGCAGACTCTTGATCGCACTAAACGGACGTTCGGAATGGGGTCGTGTCGCAATCTCAAACACCTGAGCACACCATGGACACTTGTGAACCCACTGTCCCTCAACAACAAGTGTGATACTGGTACACTACTTTCCTCGTGGGGGAGAGCTGCTTTCAGCTTTACCGCTGGAAGCGCTAACCTATGTATGCAACATTGAACGGACGTAAGTGTTTAGGCCTGGGTTTCCCCAGACACCAGAATTAAACTTAGGTGTTATGAGACATTCCTAGTGTGTTAGGAACACTAGATTAGGGTTACATTTACAGAAAGCACCACTGACATTGCTGTTCCTTAGGTTAAGTTATGAGACATTCCTAGCATGTTAGGAACACTAGATTAGGGTTACATTTACACCAAGCACTACTAACATTGTTGTTGTTGTTGCTGTAATAGTTGTTGCTTGAATATGTTTCTGATGCTTGTACAATG
>JBBPUG010000276.1:0-29591 GCA_038094535.1 Tubosaeta aff. alveolata
AGTTCACTTTGGAGTTCCTCCTTCATTGGTGTGTTCTCTGAGTGATTTCCCTCACTCTTGGCAAAGGTTGCCGCTACGCTGAAGTCTTCACGTTTGGACTACGGATGTTGACGTCCACGGTTTCACTTCTTTGAAGTCGTTTCAGAACTTCCAAATCAGAATCAGACCACTAACCCACTATAAATGGTATAGAAACAGTGAGTAACCAGTATCAATGTAAATCCTCTTATCAGAATTGGACCACTTGCAGACTATGAATGAGAGGGAAAGAGCAAGTGATCAAACACCAATCTGAACTCCTCAGTTAAAATCACTTACATACTGTGAAAGAGGGAGAAATAGTAAGTGATTGGCCATTTCCCAGTCTCAATCAGACCACTTACCTCCTAGGGATGAAAGAAAAGTAGTAAGTGATCAATCAGAATTCCCCAATCAGAATTAGACCACTTACAAACTATAAATGAGAGAGAAATAATAACTGATTAGCCCTAATCTGAATTCCTTAATTAGAATTAGACCACTTACCTCCTGTGAATGGATAGGAACATAGTTAGTACACAATCTGAATTTCCAATTAAAATAAAACCACTTACCAACTGTCAATGAAAGGGAAACAGTGAGCAATCAGAGTTTCCATGTGTCTAAATCAGGCTACTTACTGACTATAAATCAGAGGGTATGATTAATACAAATCTGAACCAATGAAAATTAGGCCACTTACAAACTATAGATATGTGAGAGATAGGGAATCAGTAGCATAAATTTAAATTCTACCTGCCTACTTACCTCCTATGAGTGAAATCAGTGTGGACACAAGATATGTTGAAGTTCTGAAAGTTAATTGATTGGAAGACAACATACTCTTGTATGTGGAAACCACAATGCCATCTCACTCAATAGTCTCTTTTGGCCCTCCTTATGAAATGGAGAATTGGACTCCCATTTAGCAGAAACCAATCACAATAGCACTCTATATAAGTGTCAACATTCATTATCACCATGCAAACACTGTCTTACCTTTCTACAGAATACTTCATGCAGAGTAACATGCTTGATTTTTGGGTAGTGAGCAGTAACATTTGTAGTGCTTCTTCATCCAAGGCTATTGCTGTTTTTTCTAATAGAATTTCACATCCATTGTCACATTTGTGCATGTCTATAATAGAAAGATAAACCAGGATGTAATACTTTCCATTGCATAATGATGTTTACCTTCCAAGTATACACAGTTCTTTGGGGGATACTTCTTTGTTTTCAGCCTTTCCCATGCAGTACTACTTTTCAGCATCTCTTGTGCATACCCCTTGACCTTCAAAAACCTCTCTTTGGGTGGTAAATCCCACTCATTAGGTTTCAGTTTCTTGATGGCTGTGGCCAACAGTGCATCACATTTTGTGAACACAACCACAACAGGCACTGCAATTCAAATGTCATTCAGATATAATCCATAGTAATGTAAATTCTACCATTTCCTGTGTCACACTCATCAAAAAACTTTTCCTCTGCACTTACCACAGCCCGGTGGTACTGGTCCATTGGAATGCAATACCTGTTCCATATTGTCCTCAATGTACTACTTTGAGTGTTGTTGTGTCTTCTTACCAAATAGCATGAATGCGTTTCTTGAGGAAAGTAGTTGTCGCACATTCGGCAACAAAGGCTTTCATCTGTTCGAATCCATCTATTCTACCAGCCTCGAATGAGCGTGAGTCATGAAAGACAAAATCTGGGTTGCTTTTGAAGACCAACTCGTCTGTAATTTCATGCAATCCACGCTTGGGGTACACCAGCTGGGCATGAGCAGCAGATTTAAAACGACGACTAGCACTCACCTCGGTGGATTCCTGGAGCCGTACATGATCAACCTGATCACGTACCGTTAGTGCTCTGAGGGGTTAAAATGGGAAACCAAACCTCACTTTTCCCCCTTGATCGTTGTAGATCTCTGGGTCTTCCGTGGAGTCGCAAATTTTCTTCAGAATCGTTGTTTTGCCCGCATTGGCCCGGCCGATAACGAGAATCCTAAACCGTCCGAACTTCTTTCTGAGGTCGGACTCCATACTGTGCGTAGGAGTCTGGGATAAGACTTGGATGCGAATGCTTTGATGGTTGTTTGTGTGTGGAGGTGCTAGCCCTGTTTGCTTGCGTCGGATCGGGTCGGCAGAACTTTCTGTGGGCAACAGCTTTTGACCACACCGTTGAGCACCGCGACGAAGACCTCAGTGCCTGAAATCGCAGGAGCAGCAGAGGCCCACAAAACCTCTTCAAGAGAGTCACAGTCCGGACCAGGCGCGTATGAGACCTCATTTTCGCAATAATTCGGCTCACTCTGCATTTCCGGTGTGGCCTGTTAACAGCTCCGGTCAAGACCCGGTCCAGTCAGCGCAGGTCCACTGAGACTACAGTAGGATCATTCTACTCACCGGTATGTTCCCATCATGATCACGCAAAAATAGATATCACCGCCCAGTTCCTTGGAGCGATTCTAGGTAAAACCATTTCACTTAGCACATTTTTCGGCAACCTCAATTCCCTCCCTCCCAACAGTGGGGTCCGTCTCTTCCTCTCGGCCTTGAGACTGACCCCAGCATTATCCGCCAAAATGCCCGCGTGTCGATCGTGGTCTCTGGAAGGCGTGATGCTTCCATTTACCATCGGATGCGGTGTATCCAACGCTCCATGCCACCGCTTCGTCGGTCGAGTCATCGAGCTTAATTATTTCATGCTCTTCATCGGCGTGCCGTACACGATCACGGCCTTCCCTGTGCTTTGTCATATCCTCTGTGCTCAAGCTGCTTGAAACTACGGTTGGCCTCATCGTGCTTTCCGCGGGTGTCCCCAACGACGTCCTCGGCTGGAGTCTTCCTGCGCTGGCGGTTGCGTTTGTGAATGCGACTTCGGGACTCACGGCGCTCCAAACATTCCTCACATGCCTAAATTTAACTCCCCTCGCACATTGCCCACGCTTGTCCTTGATCACCACGCCTCCATTCTCGCCCTCGTCAATCGACCAGTCAGATAGGGTGCGCTATGAATCATTGGACAATGATCAGGAACAAGGGAATCTACTGGGGCACGGGTGCGCTGCCACCAGGTGCAATCAGGGCAGGACGTCGAGCGAGCACCGACTACCAGCCACACGGCGACCTTGCCCTCGTCTTCGTTTTCGTGCGCAGGCAAGTCGTAGTGTCCTCGATACGCAGACTGTGACCATGATCTGGACAAATGCAAAACATTCCCTGTCAGTCTTGACACCGCACAAGCCCGCATTACATCATCACATCAACAATTCCCCACAACAACCGGTACAGGAACATCGTAACATGCTAGGGAAAGTTGTTTGACAGTTATCATTGTCTGGTGCTGGTGGTACTTGACTAGCAAACTGGCGCCCTTGAAGGTACGATGCATGTGTAGAATCGTGTGGAAGATCGTTTTCAGAAGGGGATGGCAGAAAGGTTGCGCATGCTGTACTTGCCCCTGACTCCGCCGCAGCTGCTATTGCTGTGTAGGACAACAGATAAAAGTTGTAGAACATCCGTCTCTCAGACAAGCCTCCCTTCACAATGACACACCACCACGGCCATGTGAGCGCACTGATCTGTCTCCCACGCCGGTCACTGACGCGTCTCGCTTCAGCATCACCACCAGCATCACCACAAGGCAAAGTTCTCCCACGAACTCCTAGCCGGTGTGGCGGCTTACGAGGTCCGATGTCCTCTCTTTTGACACGACTATGCTGACTGTGTGTGTAGGCCATGAAAATACACCATCGCCACCAAGAGCAAAGGGGTGAGCATGTCAACCATGCCAAGGCAAAGGAGATCATGTACGTATACCCAATACGTACCCCACCTTGAGGTAGTGTTGAACGTGCATGATCAGGGCGGCACTTGGTGGTGCCATGCTCGATCGTGTCATCGAGACCAGAGGCCTCGATGCGCTCGACAGAGCTAGGGAGCATCACCACGGGCATCATCACGACCATCATCACGGGCACCATCACCATCATCACCATAGGCACTGAGCGCTGAGCTCCTTTGCTATCTTTAATTGGACTTTTGATCTCCGCCATAATCGGTTATATACCCTGGTGAGATTCCACCGCACACAGCTGACAGGCTGCGCTCGTTTGCGTGAATGATAAGTAGTGTCACCCGGCGGCCGCCTATGCTAAAACGGATCCGTATGCATGACGCAAAAGGCGAGTTTTAATAAGGGATGGTTTCACCGTGCGTTTTTTCGAACACAGGACCGCCAAGCGAGATATGCATGTACAAGGCACGAGCGTTAAATTTGAGGCAATGAGCGTAATGGTAATGCGTATGACCCATGGTCCGTCCGGTCTTCCGGCGACGTCGCTATTCGGAGATGATGGAAGCCCACTATTAAGCATTGAAATAAGGGTATCGGTATTAGGGGTTAAGGCGCTGTCGTAGTCCGAAATAGGCTTTATTTCCTTCTATCATCTTCTACATGCGTGAACCACCTTGCGCAACCCAAAATTATCAGCAGGGTCCTGCTGCACACTTGATCAATACCCTTGCCAAGCGCTCCCACTTCAAGCTTCTAAATCGGGTAAGCGCCGTCACGTGTAAGCCAAACACGGATTACGCCGAGTGACAGGAACAACGCTGGTACGATGAGCGCATTGATCGCACAAAAACAACGACGGAGGCAACCGGCAAAGTTGTGAAAAAGCAGAAAGCAGTCAAGTTTACAGGCCGACTTCGTCGCATCCACCGGGTAGGGCTAGACCATGCTGAGGTCGGTTAAACCTCAGGCTTACGTCTGGGATCTAAAATTTAGACCCATCAGACCCCATTATCGAATGGTGTTTATGATCTACAATAATAGAAAAAGCCACCTGCAAAGCTGCTTACTCCCACTCCTCAACGCATGCCCGTTGAACAACGAGTTCTGATTGGTCTCACAGAACTAATTAGTCCAAATAAATCCACAGATGATCGAAAATGCTGATATGCCGACTGCACTTGATCAAATGGGTGCGGGCGTAAAACGGTACGCGAGGATCTATGACCGTGGGGCACTCACCGCCATGCTTATGGATCAATACCTTTTCCGCGGTGGGTAAGGCGCGGACCGCGAACAGGGGTTCTCCATCATCACCTGCGTTTCAAGTTCGAGGATGCCAGCATGCTAGGACGCCGAAATAAATTATAATTATAATGCTTGCAGCCAGACCTCAGCTATAAAAGCCATCCTGGTCTTCTGTCTTTCTTCAGAGAACTCGTATCCTCTCTTCTACATCAGCTTCCTCGTACTCAATCCTCGACATGTTCATCAAACGGTATGCGCTTCGCTACCTTTGATGTCGCCCCGTCCATTGACTTGTAACAGCTGGTTGCCCCTCGGATGCCCCGAGACCCTCGGCATCAACTCCTCTTTCGATCTTGACTGCTCTGCCCTGAGCGGTGTTGAATGCCCTGTAGAGTTCGTGTTGTGCAGGGGCGGCGAAGTCCTCGGTGTCTTGTGCACCATCGAGGACATCATCGACGATGTCATCAGCATTCTGCTTTTCCTCGTCGGAATCCTCCTTAGCGAGGGGTAAGCACATTGACCTTGAACGCGTTGCGCGGCTGCGTGAACTGATATGTGCTTTCAGCGACGTCTGCCAGATTTGGTGCTGCAAGCCCAAGTGAGTCTAACTCGGGTGCGTTCCATGAACGAACATCTGCTGACGCGTTTCGTACAGCGACTGGTACAACCCCATTGCTTGCTCCAACAACTTCACTTGCTACTAAGTCGGCATGTGTGTAGAAACATCAATAGTGTGGTTTCGTTGTGATCTGTTTTGTACCTTTGTATGCGGTTATTGTTGTACCTGTTCGGCTCGTTGGTTGTACAAGTTCTTTCTTGGGGCGTTTTATCGCCTGTGTAACCAGTTTGTCCAAGTTCAAGTTACGATCTGCATGGTTCTCGAGTGCCCCTCTGGAGAGCTTGTTTTACGGCCCGATAGCTTAGCCGCTCGCACTCGACTGGTCATATTCTCATTCCTGTGGGTTGGCGAAGTCGTGTCACTTGAATTCGGACCAACGTCTTGACCCCGGCACTACACGACAGGACTTTCGATCGACCCAAACACACATGTATTCTGAACTTATCACTAAATGTCCTCTGCTGCGAAAACAGAGAACGATTGACCAAAAAGTCTGAACTTTGGATTTTCCGGCGCCGGAGTCCTCCGCCGGAGTCCGTCGCGGAGTCCGACGCCATTTGGGAGTTCGATGGAGCGTTTGTCTTATCTGTGATCTCAATAAACGAACTCATCCTGTACTTACTGTAAAACCCTTGCAGTATTTTCACCAATTCGTACGGACGAAAAAAGCAATCAAATCGTAGCTACAGTATCAAAAAAGCAGCACGTCGAGTAGTCCGAAAGTGCCTAAAAAGCGTGTAACATCCGTGAAAAGATCTAAACGAAGGGGCTTGTGGGTGGGCGGTTGCACACCTCCTCGCCTTCGTGGTGATGGTGGTACTGCGCGTCATCTTGGTGGGTGGTTAACACGCTATCGCGCTCCCCTGCCTCCTTGCCTTCGTGGTGGTGGTGGTAACCACCGTCGTGCCACCCGTGCGTTGTCTTGGTGGGTGGTGGGTGTGCCGCCGCGCTTCTCGTCGTCCTGTGGGTGGTAGGCGTGCCACGCGCGGTTGCGCGCCTCCCCGCCGCCGTGGTGGTGGTGGTGCCGGCCCCCGCGCATCGTCTTGATGAGTGGTGGGCGCACCATCGCGCTCCCCACCTTCTTGTCCTGTAGGTGGTGGGTGTGTCGTATCCGGTTGCGCGCCTCCCCGCCGTGGTGGTGATGGTAGTGTCGTGCGCCGTTGCATGTACCGTTGTGCCTCCCGCGCGTCGTCCCGGTGGGTGGTAGGTGCGCCGTTGCGCTGTCCCACCCTCCTCGTCGTCTTCAAGTTGTGGGTGCAGGCCGGTGCACCGTCGCGCAGCCTCGTCCGCCTTGTCGTCGCGTTGTCGTTCTGGTAATGGTGGTGGGAACGCAGTTGCGTTACCCGCTCCCTATCGTCGCCGTCGCGGTGGTGATAGCAGGCACACCATTGGGCTGCCCGCCCTTGTTGTCGTGCGGGGTCCCTGCCCCTCTTGCCATCGCGGTACTGGAAGTGGGGATGCCGTTGCATTGCGATCCCCTTCGTCGTGGTGAGTGGGGGTGTGTCGCTGTGCCGCCACCGTCCACGTCGTCCTATGGGCGCTGCTACCCTTGTCGCCCTGTGGGTGCTGGTGGCGTGCGACATGTGGCACGCGTGCGATTGCACCTTGGGACTGAGCATTATCGGCCCAGCAGGGCTGCAGCCTCTGTTGGCTAGTTAAGCCTCGACGACAGGCCGACGTATGGAGTTGGAGTCCGCGCAGGACTCCAAGTCGGACTCCGCGACGGACTCCGGCGGAGGACTCCGGCCGGAAAATCCAATTGTCGGACGTTCTCCAAAAAACCAACGCTCCTGGTGTTCGTGTTCTCGGACGCATTCACAGCCGACCTCTCCCTCTTTTTCAAGTCATCAGGCTCTCCTCTCTGGTTCTTCTCCGCCGTCTTTGCAATGTGCTCCAATGTCGACTTCAGTGTTTCTGGTTGTCGCCACAATTATCTTCTCTCGCACACGAATCCCTGAGGTGAAGAACAAACTCGACAAGTTGTCCGGCCGACCCGTGTCCACCGATCTTGACCTCTATGAGATTGTCCTTTCAGACCTGGAGTCCGTCTCAGCACCATTGCTCAGCGCATCTGAATCGGACCACAACCAGGCGGCCAACAAGGCGTATGCCGCCGCACTCTCGCGTACGACGCCGTGTATCTCAGCACAGGGCATTGCGTCTGAGTACTGCACGGGCACATCGCTCCCGCTCCTTGCCCTCGTGCTTGTCACCTACCTCCATGGCTCGACGTTCTCGCTTCGCCTTACCATTGGGTTGAGTGGCCTGTAGTGGGGTATGCTCAGTCCTGGCTGCGTTGTGGTTGCCATATACCCGTGTGGAGGGAGACGGGGACAATTAGGTCATGCTGGACTGGTCCAAGACAAGGCGGTTGCAGCCCACCGTCAGATACCTTGCTGCGTGGTTATGCTCTCCGACAGTGTGTCATTCCGCACGGCCTTGTTGGATTCTGACGGACGATAGGATTCACGACCATCTCGACTGCCATTTTATTCGGCAAGACGACGCTACACTTGGATGCTTCGTCGCTCGTACTCATTGGCGCAAAAACGCCTGCGTCTGGAACCCTCAGCTTCCTCGTCTTTTGGGTGCTAGAATGCCGCTGGGGGTGATCAGATCTACAAGTGTTCATGCTCGTTATGCTGGTGTCATTGATCCCGGCATATGGCTGTCTGGGATTTGTGCCGTTTGCAAGGCGGATGGAGGCCAGAGGGTTGACGACCCCATGGGAGATGTTCGGGTTCGCAGTGTACTTTGGTGCGTTGCATGTCGGTGGGCAAGGGCATTGCTGACGGCTATGTCGTACAGCGCTTTTCAGAGTTATGCCAGGGCCTCGTATGCGAACTTATCCCCCCAGCACAGTGGCATGCCTTGTTCTCGGTCACAGACAAGGTATATACCTTTGCCTTTTGTTCGTGCTCGTCCTGATGTTTGGTCCAGTCGAGCTCATTTGTAGGCCCGCTGATCGTTGGCCTCATTTCGGATAGCACGGGCAATATTTGCTACACGTTCTTTTTCCTTGTCTTGGCGATACCTGTGCTCTGGACTGTTGACGCCGGGCTGGGTCGAATAGATGCCGAGACATGCTGTTGAATGCATTGAGAGTGGCGAGTCATGATACCGAGTTTTCTCGTCGTGCTCCTTGGGAGGTACAATTATGGTTGCGTTAGCTGCTACCAGTAAACGTGTTGGCAAATACTGATGACTTATCTATGGTCCCATCTCTCGCTCTCATGGATCTAGCCAATCAGATGTAGGCTGGCGGTTATTTACGTCTCGGACTTTGTATGCTGTCGTGGCCCTGCGCCTTGCCATTCACTTCCAGCTCCCAACTCCCCTGTCGGTCGTGCTGCGTCGAGTAGCCGCTCTCGTCTCAGGCTCAGTGATCCCTCGCCTCGTCACTCTGGGTCCAAGCAGCCTCATTGTTCTGAAGTGTTGTATTTCTGTGCTCACCACAAGCGCTTGTCCATCCCCTGGCTACTTGGGTGTATACCACTCTCCATCTTCGCTGATCTCAACGATCTCACCGTGTACACTTCGACTTCAGGCTTAGCTTGTTGCTTCTTGTCGCCATCTTATCATCGCATACTGTTTCACCCCCTACCACTCGCTACTGCCTACTCTTGCAGTATCTGACCACCTGCCTTCTTTTTCTGTAGAACTCTAGCTCCACTGAATTATCACAGGCTTGTTGTCACTTCTGATCCGCCCTTTCTACCTGCTTGTCGTCCGCTCAAACATTTTGTGACACTGTCCTCGTATCATTCCTCTTTCTTGTCGTGCTCTCTTCTCACTTTGTTTTTGACCTCCTACCTACTCCCAGTACCACTTGCCTTATTAAGTTTTAAAGTTGATATCCCACCTGTTTGCCAGTTTTGTAGCCTGCTCAGTTCCTTGTAAGTCACTTTATCTTTCCTTGACATTGATATCTAATGAGTTTTTTGGTATCCTGTTGATGCCTTGCACTTAGTCTCACCCTTCTGCTTCTGCTTAGCTCTCTGCATCATTTTGTTTTCATATCTCTCATCTTCTGCACTTTTTTGTGAGTCTTACAAATTCCACTGTACAGTAAGTGTTGATATTTTCAACCTTATTTGTGAGTCATAAATTTAGTATATGTGTTAGTTTTTTATTTGCAATTCTATTTTCTTGTCAGTGTTGCCTGCCATTGTTTCTCCAAGAATTTCTCTGTTTGGCATATCCTTCTCTTGCCAGCTTGCCTCCAAACTTTCTTCTGGTCCACAAATCCAGTCTCACTGTCTATTCCATCTGGTTCTATCTCTTGTTGTCTCTTCAATCTGTCTTCCTGCTCCTTTTCAGTATACCTGACTTTTCATTTTACCCATCCCATCTAATCACACATTGTCACCACCAATCCAAAGTCTTTTGGTGCACCTCCTCTATCACTGTCCACAATTACCTCAACTCTTGCTCATTCTCACCCACAATAGCTCTAACCTGTACCCCCATTTCAATTGTCTTTAGCCCATCATTTCCATTTCTGTGGCATCATCTCTTTGCCCAATACTGTGCCTCCCTGTTCTATGATCCTTGCAGTGTTGCTGCACAGCTCTTTTTCCAATTCTCTTATCCCCTTTCCACCCAACTTTTGACCTTTTAGTGTTTTTTCCCCACTCATTCCACATCTGAATTTGTTCTCTTCTGTCTCTTTTATCTACTACCCCTTTATCTGTTGATCCAAACTGCTTTATCACCATCTAATTCAATGTACTGGCTCAAAAAACCTGACAACATTAGCTTACAGCTTACAGGTAGGCTGTCTACAGATGGTGTTCATAGGTGTTCATGTCTCTTATGTAGTTTGTCAACTGACCCTCTCATCACCCCTTCCCAAAGAAGACATTTGAGTCACTGTTTGCATAGAGAATCTGTCTAAAATCACATGCTCTGGAAACTTGTCAGAGGATGGCTTGACTGTGAGATGGAATCATTCCTTCCTTTTGTAGGTGTTATTTGCATGTGCAACTGAGTTCATTTATCATTTTCTTATAGCTTTGGGTCTCTAAACACATCTGTTCATATCACTATCTGTATTCTCCCAGAGGAGCCTACCCTTGAATGGAAAAAACAACCATTGGGTAGCCAAGTGACAACAAATATTGCTAGCCTTTTGGAGTCTGGTGAATGTAAGTTTCAAATTTTACCCTCAAAATAGCTGCTGATAGTATAGTAGATAATGTGTCTGGAGTCTCTCCTGATGGTGCAACACTCTCTATCACCTGCAAGACAAGTGAGGTGCTGGTGAGTTTATACTTTAGCCTAGTCTTGTATGTATGTTATTGAATTTGAATAATGTACATTTTAGGTTGTACCCAGTGAATATGGCTGTATGTCAGCTCTTCAGAAATACTCACAGAAGCTATACAACTTTGGAAGACTGTCCAAAAATCTAGCTTACATGTCCACAAGGATTGAAATAGAGCTGGCAAGATTGGATTTGTGTCCTCTAGGAAATGCAAACCACACTAAGATCCTAAATGAGCTTGGAGTTACCTTCTTATGGTGTTACACCCAAGATGGTAATAATGTAGACCTCAATCAAGCCATTGAAGTCCACCAAAAAAGACTTGAACTTTGTCCCAAGGGACACCCAGAACATACCAAGGCTTTTGGAGAACTTGTGTTAGCCTTAGCATGGCAATATGACATCCAACAAAATAAAAAGGACTTGGACAGGCTCATAGACATGGAATATACATGGCTTGATTTATGCCCATTGGGTCATTTAGACCATGAAAGAGCTCTTGGAGAACTTGCAAACTCATTGTGAAAGCGCTATTATATTTGCAAAAACATTGTGGACCTGGATAAGGCAATCAAAATGGGAGAAAAAAGGCTTGAACTTTGCCCATCAGGTCATGAGAGTCATGACATTGCTTTGAACAACCTTGCAATAAGCCTTAATGCAAGATATCGAAAGCTAGGTCATTTGACTGATCTTAATGGAGATATTGACCTCCAGGAGAAATGTCTTAATCTCAGACCACCAGGTCACAAGGATTATGGGCATAGTCTTCAGAATCTTGCACTTTCACTTGAAGATTGCTACAGCAAAATAAAAAATCACTCTGATTTGATTATGGCCAACAAGTTGTTCAAAGATGCACTTCAAACCTATTCTGTCCACCATAGACATTTTGCATTCAATGCTGCTCAAGTAGCCAGAACTACTATACTTTTGTGCAAAACCCCACAAGAATCCAATTCTACTGATCAATCACTCCCTTCATTGGATGAGGCATTTGAAGCTTATAGACTGTTGAAAAAATGTGGTCCAGCAGCCTCAGTGGATCTGTGGAATGCTACCCAGTACTGGGTCAGAGATGCTGAAAAGTATAACCATCCATCCATTCTGGAAGCTTGCCAGACATCACTCAATACATTAGATCACTTCATCTTGCTCAACTCTTCTCTGGATTCAAGGCATGGCACAATGCAGGCAAGAATCACTGGGATAGCCAGTGATGCATTTTCATCTGCCATAAGGTGTGGTGACCCCCTGACGGCTGTTGAGCTACTGGAGCAGGGCAGGGGAATACTATGGAATCAGCTTGCTCATTTTGACATCTCTCTGGCCACTTTGGGGATTCAGAGTGAAGAACTTGGAAAGGAATTCACACAATTGAGTGAAGACCTCAAGAGGCATGCACAACATAATGCAGGCAAAGGAGTAGGTCCATACTGGCAGGTACTGGGGGAATGGCAGCGTGTGGTGGACAAGATTCGGGGTCTGGATGGGTTCTCACGGTTCCTGTTACCTCCGTGTTTTGATGACCTCCAACGAGCCGCGGAAGATGGACCAGTCATCATCGTGAATGCAAGTGAATAGAGCTGTGATGCCCTCATTGTTCTCCGCACTCGCACACCCGTCCGCGTACCCCTTGGTTGTTCGCTGAACGATATTGACCAACTTTGCACCCAGCTATTGGAACTGACGCAGGATTCACATGCATACGGACCGCACAGAGAGTTGTATGTGAAGGAAGTGTTACGGGAGTTGTGGAAGACTGTGGTGGAACGCATCGTCTTGGTCCTACAAAACGATGTTCAACTCCTTCCAGGCTCGCGGATCTGGTGGTGTCCAACGTCCAAGTTCACGCTCCTCCCACTGCACGCTGCAGGTCCGCATCGGAAGGGGAGGAAGAATCTGATGGACGTCTATGTTTCTTCCTACGCGCCCTCTCTTTCGGCTCTCATTCGTGCCCGCGATCGCCTTCGTTCTGAGCACCATACCCAGGGGGCATCGAATGTAATCTCGTTTGCGGTGGTCGGTCAGGCATACCCGAGCAAAGACACAGGGCTCGGTCACCTCCCAGAGGTAGAACACGAGGTCCGGAGAATTCGTAACGAGACGAACATGCCTGCCAACGTTCAGTTCGAGACCGTCGCCGGCCCTGTGGCGTCTATCGAAGGGGCCGTGGAAGCCTTCCGAGACCACCGTTGGGTGCACGTCGCCTGCCATGGTGCGCAACACGCCGAAAAGCCCTTTGAGTCGTGGTTCGCGATGGGGGACGGGAAGCTTACTCTGATGCGGATCATCCAGGAGCGCTACACGAACTCGGAATTCGCGTTCCTGTCTGCGTGCCACACGGCCAAGGGAGACGCGTCGACGCCGGACGAGGTCCTCCATCTTGCAGCGGGGATGCAGTTTGCGGGGTTCAATGGGGTGATTGGGACATTGTGGAAGGTGGACGATGCGGTTGCGCATCAGGTGGTGACTCGGTTCTACCGAGAGATGTTTACACACCCGAACATTAATTTCGAGCGTGTGGCTGCAGCACTAAACACAGCGGTGATCGATACTGCGGACGAGGTGTCGCTGGAGAAGCGGATCGTGTTTGTGCACATCGGGATTTGAGTTGCTTGATCGACGTAAGTCCTTTTTTATTCTTAGTACGGCCAAGAGCGTTGGTGCCGTGCCCTCCAGATCCTTGTATGTGAATGACTTGTGTCACAGCCCGAGATCACGCGATACCGAGCCGATCCCATTTATTTGTTTCGAGTTCGACGTCGTTATCTTTTGTTTCGTTTTGTAACTTACGTGCGGGTCGTCTGATGTTTCATTTTGTATTATCAATGCGGTCCGAGGATGATACTTTTTGGCTTCCATCGTGTCTGGCGTGTTGAATCTCATTGCCTTCTTGTCACCCATACTCAGCTATGCTTTTAGCCTCGGAAAATATCATCGCAAGCGCCGGTACAAAGATATAGCAACAGAAGCGTCGGTCCCTACTATCATGTTGACAATGACGATCGGAAACCAACTAGTCGAGATCGTTCGTCGGACTCCCGACCATCGATCCCATTGGAGACAAAATCTGCCATCCCTCGTCTTCATGGTGTGGGTGATGATAGCAGTGTTCTTGAGTGTCAATGACGAGCGAGTAGAATACGTCGACTCTTGGTAGCCTTCCCTGAAGCAGATGAATGGATGCGGCCAAATAATTGATGTCCCAGAAGATCTCAAGTAACGGCTATGATCAGTATTTCAACGCACAGGCGATGGCGTACCTATTTTCCATTCCATCCCTCCGTCGTCCGACTCACCTAGAGATTGTCAAGTTCTTTGCATTATGGTAGGGCCATGTCTTCCTTACGGACCGATAACAAGTATGCGGTCGAGCTCGTCTCCGATACCCTCTCCGCCGTATACAACAAGCCCCGGCGCTTGCGAGCGAACAATGATCTACTTTGACTATGAGCACATGGGGGATAAAGTTGATAGGAGTGCCAATCGACGCCGCCCCAGGCGCCAAAGTCATCAATTGTCGTTGTGGGCGACATTCAAAACCGCGACGTGTGAAAAAACGCGGGCATGGATCTGGAAGTACAACCACAGTGATATACGTTGGTGTCGAATGTATACAGGTGAGCGGCATGGAGCTGGAAACAGGGCAAGACTTGACTTCTGTCTCGAAAACCTCAAGACGCATCTAATCAACTCGATCGTACTTGAGACGAGCGTTCTGCATGAAATGGATAATCCTGTTTATATTTCGATTACCAGCTAATCAGTGGTCAGATGAATGAAGAACATGGCAACTCACTCGATACGATTTCCATAGTCTCTACGGGTTAGCATGACCTTTCCTGCTGCAACTGTGACGTTGAAGGTAGATGGGTCAGGACGGCAGACGGCCCTTAGTTGTTGTGTGCGTCGGCCTCCGTTACAGCCTGCAGGACTTGTACACAGACGCGTATACGGCAACACTGGTAACATAGACATCACCATAGTTCACGGTGTGACATCCTGTTTACAGCGATGTTGATCAGCCAAGCCGGACGAATCTAAGCTGAGGTCTAAAACGAAGACTTTTTGAGAACACGTAATCTATGATTAGTAAGCACCTGCCATCGAAGCTTCTTGCGCTTGATGGCTGTGCGCCTACGCGGCTCCAAATTCTCCCTCTAGTTCACAATTGTACCGAGCGGATTCAATGGTTGAGGTGGTGAAAACGTTTGGGTCCTCGCTGCGTCTCTCTGTTGTATTCTTTTTGAGTTTTTGTGATAGGGTTCAACTTGACAATCACCCCGGCGGGCGGCGACCTTACTCGCAAACACAAGCTGTTACATATGGGCGCATGGTTGCGATCACACCTGGTCGGCGGATTCTCGGACTACTCGTCATGGGTGTCGTGTATCCCAACATACAGTTGCCTGCGTTCCTGGGGCACCTGAAGGTCAGATCCTGATGATACCCAGGGATGTCTTTTAGGCCGCAGTGCGGAATGGAGCTTGCTGCACTAGGTGGTTGCACGGATGTTCTCGATCACGGACCCTAGCTTTTTGTTCCGCTGACGTTGACGATCGAGTACTGACTTCGAGAGATGCCAAGACGGCGGTCGAACCTATCGAGCAAATGGTGTCGGTGTCATTACGATACCGGGCGGTGATGCCAGAGAAAGGCATTGTCTTGCATTCTGATCTTGTAAAATGATTTCTACCACTGTAAACGTGTTAATGGTCGTTAAAGTTTTTTATCGCCCGGTCTACTGAGACCAATTAGGCAGCGTTTCGGCAACTGATCGTTGCTGTCTGTCCGACTTTGCCCGTCTTGGCGCTTGTCGACACCGTCCTTACCTTTCATTCGAGAGGGCTTTGCCGTCCTCGCTGGCATTGAATACTAGTAGTAATACCACTCCTCATCTTCGTCAATCTCAACAATCTTGTCCACCCTTCGATTGTGGTCTTGTCTATCTTTCCCTGCCATCAAATCCTCATCGCACCTAGTCTGTAGCAGAACAAGACTCATCGTTGCCTGGCGGCCTCAGATCCACCTTCAATACCTAACTCTCTAATAGGCCACCGTCTCACCATCTCTATTCTTTAAGTTTCACCTTCCGATACATCGTTGATCTCTCATCTGGTCTTGATCTCGATAGCCTACTCTCTCCCCTGCCGTCGCCCGACCTGCAGTTTGCTTGCCCTCGACTTCGCTACCCAGTTTCATAGCATTCCGTTCCCGCTTTGCACTGTCTCTATCGTCATCCGCTCTTCTTGTGAGTTCCATTAATTCTCCATTTAGCATTGAGCTCTTATCCGTTTGTATATCTCCCGCACTTGCCCTTCCCCAGCCCACTTGTAAGTCACGCATTCTGCCCATGCGTTGGTGTCTTGTTTATTTATTCTTTTCTATGCCAGCTTTGCTGGCTATCTCTAGAACCTGCTACCCTTCTCCTACTCATTACCTTTGCTCTTCCAGTTCAACAATCTTACCATATCATATTCTGTCTGCTCGTTTCACCTCATTTCCCTTTGTAAGTGTCATCACCCAATTATTTGTTCGCTACTCTTTCTTTGCTGTCGTGATCATAGTGTGCTCTAGCTTGTCACTTGCCAAATATCCAGTCATCATCAGCACAATTTTTACCATTATCCCACCACTGTCTTTGTGCCCAACATTCTATCTCATTGACTGTATTGGAATCACACTCCTCTTGTAATATTTGTGCCTACAGTGCTCTGTTGGTTTACACCATTTTTTCATTTTGACACCCAAATTTGTTCTGCTCCTCTAGGTTTTCTCCACTATTCAACTTTCTGTATACAAAAGCAATTTTCTCTAATGTACTGGCTCAAAAAACCTGAAGACATCAGCTTTCAAGTCACAGGTGAGTTATCCTAGGCCCTGGGTAGTATGCACATCTATTCACACCCTTTTTTGCAGTTGGTCAGCTGTCCCTTTCATCTCCTCTTTCCAATGAAGACATATGTGTCACAATTTGTGTTGAATATCTAAGATCACATGTGCTGGGAACTTATCAGAGGATGGCTTAACTGCAACATGGAATCATCCCTTTCTCTTGTGGGTACCATTTCATTCCTTGTAACTTCTGTTTCTCATTTTACTATAGCTCTGCATCCCCCTCTGCTGTTGTTCAGACAGCCATATGGATTCTTCCAGGAGAACTTACCCATGAATGGAACAAACAGCCATTGGGTGATAAAATGGCCACAGATGTGGCCAGCATGCTAGAGTCTAACACTCCTGGGAAATGTAAGTCATATCTTTATCACCTGTATATAATTCCTGATAATGGTGCATCAGGCAATACACTAGGGCTTACCTTTGGTTCTACAACTCTTTCCATCAGATGCAATGCAAGTGAGGTGCTGGTGAGCTTTTAGTTCTAGTTTGACTCACCTGTTATTGAGTTGATGCCTCAGACTATACCAGATGAGCATGACTGTCTTTCAGAACTTCAAGAATATGACATAATGCTATACAACTTTGGGAAGAAGCTCACCAATATTTCCTGTGCATCTGTACAAATTGAGCTGGGTTTGGCAAGATTAGATCTTTGCCCCTTAGGTCATGCAAAGCACAGCAGCATCTTGGATGATCTTGGATCAACTTTTTTATTGCATTATGAACAGGATGGAAGTATTGCAGACATCAATAGAGCCATTGAACTTCAGAAAAGAAGACTGCATCTATGTCCTATGGGACATCCAAAACACCCAAAGGCTCTTGGAGAACTTGTGTTGGTCTTGGCAAGATATTATGATATCCAAAATAATGAAGAGGACCTTGGTAGGCTTATAGAGATGCAACAAGCATGGTTGAACTTTTGCCCACTGGATCATCCATACCATGCAAAGGCTCTTGGATCACTCACCACATCCTTGTGGAAACGCTACCTTATGCAGGGGGACATTCAAGATCTCAATAGAGCTATTGAAATGGAAGAAAAAAAACTTGTACTTCATTCAAAAGGGCATCCAAATCATCATATAGCTTTGAATAACCTTGCTGCATCTATAAATGAACGTTATCGAAAGCTGGGTAATCTGGTAGATCTGGACAGAGACATTGACCTTTCAGAACAATCCCTTGAGCTCTGCCCACCAGGACACAAGGACCATGGACTCTCTCTTCAAAATCTTGCAATGTCACTCAAGGACCACTACAACAAAATTAAAATATCACTGATCTGAACAGGGCAAACAAGTTGTACAAAGAGGCATTAACAACCTATCCAGTTCATCATAGTGGCTATGCATTTAATGCTGCTCACATAGCCCAAACCACTCTTGACTTGTCCAAAGCCTCCACATCATCTTATCCTTCTGATCAACTGCCACCTTCTGTGGATGATGCTTTTGAGGCTTACAAATTACTGAAAAGGTGTGGTTCAGGAGTTTCATTGAAATTGCTGGAAGCAACTCAGGCATGGGTTGATGATGCTGAACAGCACAACCATCCCTCTGGCTTCGATGCCTATCAAATGTTACTCAGCACATTGGATCACTTTACTTCTCTCAGTTCTTCATTGGACTCAAGACATGAGACAATGCAGCAAAAGGTGGCCAATACAGCCAATGATGCATTTTCCTTTGCCACAAGACATGGAAACCTCCAGATGGCTGTTAAGCTCCTGGAACAAGGGCGAGGAATCCTGTGGAACCAACTTGCCCGTTTCAATATTTCCATAGTTGATTTGGAAAGTAGGGGTCACCGAGGATGTGAACTCGGGAGAAAATTCACCCGATTAAGTGAGGATCTCAAGAAGCACGCCCAACGGAGCACAGACCAAGGAGCTGATCCATACTGGTGGGTGCAAGAGGAATGGGAACGTGTGGTCAATGAGATTCGTGGTCTTGATGGGTTCTCACGATTCCTCTTACCTGCCCATTTCGACGACCTTCAAGAAGCTGCAGAGGACGGTCCGGTCATCATTGTCAATGCAAGCAAATATAGCTGTGACGCACTCATTGTTCTTCGCACTCGCACACCCGTTCGCGTGCCTCTTGGTTGCTCGCTCAACGACGTCGTTCAACTATGCATTCAGTTATCGGAATTGACCCAGGATTCACATGCATACGGGCCGCATAGGGAGTTGTATGTGAAGGAAATCTTGCGGGAGTTGTGGTCATCCGTTGTCGAGCGAATTGTCTCTGTACTGCAAAATGATGTTCAACTCCCCCCGGGCTCGCGCATCTGGTGGTGCCCAACATCGAAATTTACTCTCCTCCCGCTCCATGCTGCGGGACCGCATCGAAAAGGAAAGACGAACCTCGTGGACGTCTACGTATCTTCTTATGCCCCGTCTCTTTCGGCTCTCATTCGCGCCCGAGATCGTCTTCGTTCTCAGCATCATGCCTCGGGAGCATCGAACCTGGTCTCGTTTGCGGCGGTCGGTCAGGCGTACCCGAGCAAGGATACAGGGCTGGGTCACCTTCCAGAGGTAGAACAGGAGGTCCGGAGAATTCGTAACGAGACGAACATGCCTGCGAACTTCCAGTTCGAAACCGTCGTCGGGGCTGCGGCGTCTATCGAAGGGGCCGTGGAAGCATTTCGAGACCATCGTTGGGTGCACGTCGCCTGCCACGGTGCACAACACGCCGAAAAGCCCTTTGAGTCGTGGTTCGCGATGGGGGACGGGAAGCTCACACTGATGCGGATCATCCGGGAACGGTACACGAACTCCGAGTTTGCTTTCCTGTCTGCATGCCACACGGCAAAGGGAGACGCATCTACCCCAGACGAAGTGCTCCATCTGGCTGCGGGGATGCAGTTTGCGGGGTTCAATGGGGTGATTGGGACGTTGTGGCGGGTGGATGATGCAATCGCGCACCAGGTAGTCACTCGATTCTACCGAGACATGTTCAAACACCCGAACATTGGTTTCGAGCACGCGGCTGCGGCGCTGAACACTGCGGTGGCTGAGACCGCCGACGAGGTGTCGTTGGAGAAGCGGATCGTCTTTGTGCATATTGGGATTTGAATCCGATCGAAGTAGGTTCCTCTTTTCTCCACGCAAGGTGTATTGACGAATTAACTTGCAATTGCTTTAAGCCTGTCCAAGTTGTACTATATCTATATCTATGCCAATTGGTGTGCCCAACAGATCGCGTCTTGTCATTTCTCTATCCATGCATGTAGGTATGTTTTGGTGTCAGGTACGAGTTGATGCGCGATTCCTTCACCTCACGAAACCGCTTTCGTGACGGTGTAATTTTATTGTGATCGCAGGCAGATGATTGAACATATAAATATTTTCTTGTTCGCAATATCATCCCGGGCGTGCCGCTACATGGCGAAGGGGATTACGAATATGACCCTGGGGTGCAGCACGTCGCAGCAGGCTGCAGGAATGTCACCAGCTGTGGTTCAACGTTCAGTTGGGTATTTGCGACGTCAGTGTATGCGATCATTCAAAGTGATCACTCAGTTTTACTGTACAACGGGATGTTCAAAACCCACCCGCTGGGGACACTAATCCTGTAGTCATTGAGAACCCCCATAAGTACGCTTGAGGGAGCAGATCATCTGTTTGTGTTCGAGATCTCAGGCTCTCCGATCGAGAACATGCCTTTCTCTTTCGCGCTTCAATGATCAACAGTGCATCCGCATGTATGGTTTCTGCAATATGCGCCATAAAGCCGCGGGTGCCCACTGGGGGATGCACGTGAGTGGTACGGACCCAAGGTTAGAATCAGACTCATCAGCGAACACAGCTGCGAAGATAAACTTGAAAGCCATTAGCGAGCCTACTTATCTCTGATACAATTATTCTGTTTCAGCTTTCGTGTAGGAAAAGAATGTAAGGGTAAAAGGCAAGAACACAAAGTGTATTCAAACGCAATAATAGCCCAAAGTAAGCAGATGCTGCCATGCGATGACACGGACGACGTCTATTACCCAGTACTGACTTTAGCAGCCTATCTCTCCTGCCTTCAATGACCGTGAGATGAGCCCGACCCTGGGGACGATTTACTAGACGTTCCCTGAGGCTCAGACTCCGAAAAGTGGGAAGATCCCGAGTCGGAAGATGACGGCGAGCCGGGCTGCGAATAATTGCGAAAATAAGCATTCCAATGCCACCGATGTGACACGGATAACAACTCACTGACAATGATCGTTAGTCGCATTGGCGATAGCCGTCAATGATGTGGCCACTCACCCTGACTGGTCGCACTGTGAAAACTATCGTCCTCGCTCTCAGTATCGCTGTTATCGCTGGGCTGTTCTCCCCCATTGCTTGCATTAGGTGACCATCAGCTACGTCGAGACTAGATGTGATGTATATCTCACGTTTTGTGTTTACGACCCTCGATGAAATCCAAAACAGTGGTTGCCATATTAGTGAAATCCCTTCCAGCCTTGAAGTAATAAGTAGGAGATGTATAAGTTGCGCTTGCAACTGGTGTCGCCGCGAGATCTCTCTTTTCTTCTTGCGGAGAAGACCCGTTGGTGTCGACTGTCTCGGCCACCTCGTCTTGATATGGGAAACTACTAGGAAGCAACCGTCAATTGTCACAGCCAAGGACGCGCTACATAGTGGCTCTTACCCTTCTTCGGTGTCAAGCTGGCGTGATGCCACAGCGGGTGAGTTCCTGTGTGCGGTGAACATCCATGACACTCATCGTCTTTTGCACGTACTTGAGCTCCTGTATGGGAGAGGAATGGATTTCTGGAAGGTTAATTTCTCCATATCCCGCTGGAGCCGGAGCGGATATGACTGGTGCGATAGCACCGATGATGGACGCCACGTAGAATATATAATGGGAATACATTTTGCAGAGGATAACGGATCAAGGAGGTCGGAAAGAATATCGTGGCCGTTGACAAGTAGACGATCGCTAGAGAAATAGATAAACGGCTGGCGAGAGCAGACTGTTAGTACTTCAGGCCAATATGAGATAATCACACAGACGTACTAGCCAGTACCCGTGAGCCAAGGGAAGTACAAGGAGGCTGTGGAAGCGGGAGCGAATCCGGATTGACATTTATACGCCTGAAGTCTAGACATAACCTCGTCTGCCATGAAACAACTACATCAAGGTGATCTAAAAAATAACAATCACAGTTTTCACCTGCCGCGGGGAGTGGTGTGAATAATCACGAGTTGCTGTCAATTTGGGATCACTCAGGATAACGACTCGGCCTCGGCTGTCGAGCTGCCAGTGCCGGGACGGGCGGAACTAAAAGTCTAAAGGCAAGCCATTGAAAGGAAGTGCATACAATCAAGGCTGCACCACCTACTCCCCCTGGTGTCACGAGCCAACGGGCCGACATAGTGCGTGCCCGATGTAATGAGCCGAAGGAGGTACAGCGTTCCCTCTGGCCAATCGGCAAGCTTTCTGTCCGAGTATGAGGTCAAGAATAGCGGAGTGTTTTCAGACCTGACCATGGCAACTGTTTCCTCGTAGTTGGTAAGTTCAACAACTAATGGCATCTCAGTAGTTTCCCCAGCTCCATTGAACTCGGATCATGCGGAGTCGCCATTCTAGCTCAACTGTGGGTGCCGGCGCCGAAGGACTTGCTCTTCTAGTTTGTGAAATTCTAGTAACCCTGGTCTGATGACCAGCCGCGCATGGTCTGATCACAAGACTATCAGTGTACCAAGATGAGGTCGAAATGCACTTGGGACTCACATGTCCCCTTCGTGATCGAGCCTGATATTATTTTCTAGGCATTCCTGATCACCACTTACATATCAGCTCAGTTCAGGATGACATCACTAACCGGCTACCGCCGATGTCTGGATCCCGCAGTGGCGCTTTGGATATGGCGGTCGTGTATCATGATACCCATTCGATAGCGGGAAGCTCTCCAAGGACACCCCGAGATGCACTGCAGGCGTTGTCCACGGCCCCCTACAACAATCCAACCGTCTCTTCTTGGTATTCTGTATGCCGGACCTTACCCAAACTCGACAACACGTCCACCCGATCGTTGCCTCCAATGCTGACGATACGGCGTTCCCTTAGAGGCCGGTTGCACCATCAAGCATTGTCCAAGGCTCATGAGCGTTCTGCGGTTGACGTCACTTTTGGTGCTGCAGCCCCCAAGAGCGTTATTATCGCCCGGAAAGCACTTGGGTACGTAGAGGCCGCCGCGACCATCTTCATTCTCGGCAGAAAGCCCACCGTCAAAGGACTCGTAGCGAGACTGCCATGAAAACATAAAGTTTAGCACTGTCACGCCTTATGGCGTCCACCGGAAGGGCGTTCCGAGACCACGGTCCGCGTTACCGTCCTTTCGTTCCGA
This sequence comes from Tubosaeta aff. alveolata, assembly GCA_038094535.1. NCBI lineage: Eukaryota > Fungi > Basidiomycota > Agaricomycetes > Boletales > Boletaceae > Tubosaeta > Tubosaeta aff. alveolata. Next base: position 23,199 of record JBBPUG010000276.1, read on the forward strand.
TACCGCAGTCGAATGTTTGCAGACACCCCATACCATTGTGTCATGTCCGTGCCATCCAGTTTTCCGCCATAAGCTCGTAATATCGTGGTCTTCGGAATGTGCACGTCAGTACGGGCCTCAACATAGCAGAAGTGCACGAGCATAGAAACCAATCTTGTACAGGGCGTTTCAAACTCGCGGGACGTGAAAAACCCAAATCATGAGCCCAAACTGAACTTGCAGGAAGAACTGCTTGTGCAGTGAGTAAGAGCGTATTTCACGCACCAGACAACTGGCCAAGCTGTAGCGACCGAAACTAATAGGGATACTTTATACGACGGAGAGTTCATCGCGTGCACGATGTCATATCTATTGCCCCTTCTTTTTCTCGGCCGCCCGTTTGGTCTTGAAGTGCTCGAGGGCCTTGAGTCGTTCTACCAATGTAGGATGCGAGTGGTGGTATGCCGAATACCTAAAGTTGCCCGCGTCAGACAAAGGGAACGCAATGGATAAGGAGAGACGTGCATCCAGTCCACCCACACCGTCGACAAATTCTTGACGTGCAATGTGATAAGTGCGCGGCCGAGCCGGTCACCCATGTCCTCCATCTCTGGCGCGTCCAGCTTGTCCTGGAGTTCGCACGCAAATCGGTCGGCTTCAAACTCGAACCAGCGCGAGAGGAAGTTGATGGCGGCACCGATAAACGCTTCCATTGGTGTCAGGATCATCTGTTTCCGCATGAGCAAGCTCCAAGCACGCCCATCAGAAACCCACCTGGAACATGAAAAACGCGACAATCGTCGGCGAACGCGCCGAAACTGCCTCCGAAAAGTCGAACGCACGAATAAACTGAGGCGCGTGCAAAAATGCGGGAAAGAATGCTAGGATGGCGAAAATGTGCACTTGCTTGACGAAGAGCAGCTTGGTGAGATGCATATAGTACCAGTGACCCAGCTCGTGCGCGAGAACACCCTCGACTTCATCCGGCTTGCTCTGTTTCATCAGCGTATCAAAGATGACAATGTGCTTGCTCTTTCCGCGTTGCATCGTGAGCGAGCGAGCGCGACACGGACAAGGAAACGTACCCATGGAAGCCCAAAAAAGTAGGCGTTGCTATGCGAACTGCGTTTCGAGCCATCAATCTCATACAGGTGTTTGAGGGGGAAGTTGAGTTTCTTCGCCAACGCCTCTGTCCGCGAACGCAGTTCACCCTTGGGAATGGGTGAGAATTTATTGAAGAAAGGCTGAATGATGGTCGGGTAGATGATGACCATGATGATCTGGAATGCAAACCTGTACAGAATGGTTAGGAGACAATGAAAACACGAAACAAGAGTAGTCTTACAAGAATGCCATGAGCCAGGGAACGAAGCGGTCCCCAGCACACTCGAATACGTAGAGGAAGGCAGAGAGGAACGGAGCGCCGATGAGAAACACCAATACGCAGCTTTTCAGCAAGTCGGTGACGAACAAGCCGGGTGTCGTTTTGTTGAACCCATGTTTCTCCTCCAGAACGAATGTCTGGTAGACCGAGAGGAGTGTACTGATCAGAGACAAGGACAAAAACAAGATCCCGGCGAACGCGAGAGATTGAGTGATCTTGCACCTGATGTCAACAGAGGGGCAAGTTGGTCAAGCAGAATTCAGGCTCACCTCGTACTCGCCGCCATAGCCAAACCGTGCAATAATCCTTCCAGAAATATCCCATGCCCATGCGTAGAAACCATAGTGCAACATGATAGAGTCAACGATTTGTTGAAGCAACCCTGTGACAAGCAAGAACTTGGCCTTGTCTCTGCCATACAACTGCGAGTTGCGGAAGGTCACCTCATCGAAGTGCTCAGACAGGACCGCAGGAGGTTTATTTTTCGAATAGAGAGGATACTGGCGGAGCCTTGACGCTAGTCAGGGTAGAACTCAATAAAACCACAGGCGAATACGCACAAGAGATAGGACTCGAACAGAGTCACCGTCCACGAGAATGCTTGAACGTAGAATTTCCAGTCGATCGATTCGGTGGCGACAAAAGACAGTCGGTGCTGCAGAGCAGCCAACCCGTTGTGTAAGAAGTCCATAGAAAAGACACGTCGTTCATCACGTGGGTCATTCCGACGCGACGTGGGCAGCATAGCCACAACATCTTTACGTACTCGGATCACGCCGACAATCATACACTTTCACCGTGCTTACTTCGCAACCGCCATCGTTCTCGACAAATTGTACGCGGCAGAAATCAGCGTGACATGCCTATCATACGCTCAATGAATCACCAATCCGAAGGGCAGTATCACACTCACGTGAAGCCTTGAACAGCGTTGCCGAGACTACAACCTAGTCAGACCACCAAATTCCCACAAAGCAAGCAGGTAGGCTTACCCTTCACCGGATTCCGAAATTTCCTCGGTGCACAGTCCGACATGGTTTGAAAACTGCAGGAAATCCTTTAAAGAGCCGTTGGTTCAGCTCGGGAGGACAGAGTAACACAAATTCTGACCTCGAACATGGTGATCGCACGTTGTAACAATGGTCGATCGAACTCTCCGGCACGCGTAAGCGCTTCAACACACCTAGAAGGGATCAAGGGCCGTGATGGGTAATAGCTCCAGATAACGAGACCTACCACAAGGTGCATAGACAAAACGTTCCTTCTTCACCACCAACCCCATCATCGCTTTTGGTCACGTCATAGCGATAGACGAGATTCTGTCCACAGATTCAACAACGACGCTGAATCTGGCGTTCGTCTTACGTTCGATGTCAAACCACCTCTCTCTGGTGTTTTCAGGATCTGCTTGAGCGTATTGACAAATCTCGGGTCGGACTATCAAGTATATAGTACACCGTCAGCATTCGGTGAACGAGAATGCCGGAATACAGACCGGGGTCATGAAAAATACGAGCGGCATAATAAGGACGGACGAGTCCAAGACGTTCGTTTCCTCGTAGCTCTGACCGAATACTTGCAATGTCGGGCTCCAGGCTTTGTGCATGATTTCTTCATACAAGTCGTCTCTGGCTGTTAGCCACTCATTGCGCTTCGGACACGGCAGCGATCTCTTGTCCGCCAAGCGCAAGCCTGAGACACCAACGTGTGTCGTTATTCTAGCTCTGCAAACTACACATACCTCGATCAATGGCCACCCTTCCCAAACTTGTCAGCATGACTATGTTGCGCTTGCATGCGACTCACCAAAGCATGATCTACGAATTCAGGACACGTTCAGCAACCCGGCATTTCAATAATAACCTACCTTGGAATACTAGATACAAGCATATTAGAATACGGACGTGATTCAGGTCTGCGACATACCGTGAAGTGACGTTTCTTGCCTCGAACTTCCCTGTGGTAATCGCATACACATTCAGACCTAACACACGCTTCCCTGAGTCGTACTGACCATATGGATCTTTTAATCGGAATAATGATCAGTATCCGCCCCACTGACATGAGGAATGGAAAGCACGCACAAGTCGGGTTCCTTGTAGTTCTGGACGACAACTATTGTAAGACGCCACGTCAACTGATGAATCACCGACAGGATAAATCTTACAGTCTACACTGAAAATGCCCGATGATTGAGGCGCGTGCTTCAAACCAAAAAAGACAACTTACAGTTCCCGAACTAGTACCCTAGAAGATAACAAACTAGTCAGTGTGTGCGATTTCCTTGTCGCCGGACATCGCATACCATGTGTCGTACGACTGACTCGCATCTTGTAAGTTAACTCATTTCGAATTTGTAACGGAACACTACGAACCAGGGGTCGGCCAAACTAGACAGCCGATCAACCATAAATTTCAGAAACAGTCACCTAAGCGCTCACCTTCTGACCCAAATAAATACAATCCATACTTCGTCCCGAGATCAGCCAAATGCGATCACAATCATGATAAAACACATACAGTTCTCCATAGATGTCCTCGGAGAAGGTGAGTCAAGAAGTCACATGGACTATGTAAGAAGACACACGAGTTGTATATGATCAGCGGCACCATTCCCAATTCTGTCGCAAGTCAGATTAACGGCATCTGTGGATACTCAAGTCCACTTGCCTGACAGGCTTCGATCCTTTGTGCCCGTCGAGATGGCTCAGTTCAATCTCTTCAAGATCCTTGCCACCTGTTGCAGGCCGCTTTAATGTATGCGCCGTTCCCGGTGAAGGCGCGCTTACCGTGAATGGTGTACCTGAGGTGTGCAAATGAGTGGGACTCGCATCAAGCGGGTTCAGAACGAGGCCCACATGATCTGAAGAGAACCATCCGGATTCTTGTTCCTGAGTCTCTCAAAGATGAAATCCATGTAGGCTATCATGCGGTCAGCGGTGGTTTATGGTATCGACCACTAGACCTACCATTAGCTTCGTGGGTAAACCCGAGACGAATAAGTGCATAGAGCGTGAAAGAGGAGTCACGAATCCAAGATGCGCTTTACACGGGCTGAGGTAAGTCGATTCTCAATGACGCCGACTGGATAACATACCGATAATCCCTTCACGACATGTCAAATATTAGTGACAAGAATGTAACGAAGAACATACCAATTTCTTGTTCCACCAATGTACTCCGGCAAACTAAAAGTTGGACTAGCGACAACGGCGCCTGAATTCCGAAGTGTCAGGAAACGTGTAACAGCATGCTTTTTGAACGTACCAGTAGGTTCATAGATCAATAGCTTGAGTGCAAGGGCGCTTCTGTGGACGGCTTCCTTCCAAGATCCCTGATAGGTAGATTTTCGAATCCAAGAATTCCAATAGTTATTAGTAGACTAGAGCGCTAGTGCGTCAGCGAACACGAAAGAGTGACTGGCACATACTACAAAGAGACGGTCAAGTAAACCCTTGTGAATGAATATTTTAGGATACATTCAGTTCCAATCACATAAACGTAACCTTACCTTGGTGAGCGCTGGATCGTCGTCGGGACGCAATTTGGCTACTCCCTTCACCACCCCTACAAAAGGTTAATCACCGTGTGGATGATATCGATCTCGCACGTACTCTCCAGTGTCACCCCGAGTTCATCAGCGTGCGCTTGAGTCGGCTTGAGTCGAGCTGAGGGGGCACCTTTAGGAGGAATGCGCAAAACAAATGTTACACGCTGTCCCTCCTCGAGGGAAAGGTCACAATATGCACCGGGACCGAGATGGTCCTTTGACGAAAGATCAAGCAAATCAAGGTTGACTTTGGGGTGCGGAACGCCATCGACTGTGCTTTCTGCGACGAAGCGCAGGTCCAGATCGAGGTTTGGCGAACTGAAAACAACCTTGTTTTGTGTCTCGAGCGGGATGGTGTCATCTACGACGATCTTTGTGGTGTGACTGTCCCTGGCGTAGTTGAATGCTGGTGCGCACTCGACGCGGAGGGGAAGCGTGCCACGAATGACCTGTGGAAAGTCAGGAGAATTGTCGCTCTGTAGACAACTGGTACGCACTTCAACGCGCCTGATCAACCAGAAGAGTAAAGGCTTAGTGTCCCCGTTTGCCTGACGCGGAAGAAAATCTAGGTCTTGTCAGGCTTTAGCAATGTGAACATTGAATGGATGTTCACCCGTCACGCAAACGACGCCCTTGTCATTGAGAAATCTGGGATCAATTCAGTGGTGCCAGGCCACGGCTGCTTTCAGAAACGAGTCTCACTTTGTTTGCAAGACGTTGGAGCTTGGCAGGTAATTCTGTTTGGTGGCGAATGGGACGGTTGGAGTGACAGAGAAATGACCGCCCTGTCACGATGTGAGCTCGGCTCTGCCACAGTCGATATAGGGCCCGACCTTGTTCTTATCAAGGATCCTAGCGAACACGGACGGGGAATCAAAGTTTGGAATGCAGTAGCTTTCCACTAGATGTCGTTTAGAGCGGCAGTAAACGACGCCAGAAGTGGTGAACAGGTCGCGATCCGGCACAGACAAAGGACTCACCGGAGCCATCCAAACTGATCTGTACGGAATGTCAGACTGAGCCGATAAGTAGTGAACTTGAAGAATTTACCAGAGCTGCTGTCCTCAGGTTACCGATGCTGCAATATGTGTCAGATCGTCTCACTGGTTCCACAATATATCGCTCCTACAGGCCATGATCAGCGATTGGGAGGTAATCGCGATCTGTGCTGGGTGTTTGGATGTTCATGATGGACGTTCAGGAAGAAGCGCTGAATCTCTTTAGGAGAGCTAGCTCGTGGGAACTCTATGTTGGCTCATACCACACACTCTCAACGAGAGATTCTTACAGTCAGGAATTAAGCTCGAGAGACTTTAGAGTGAAGCCGATGTACCTTCCATATTAGGAAATTTATCGGCGTGCGCCGTTGGATCTGACCTCAGCGTTCCCTCGGATGTCTCCAAGTCGAAATGGACGATTTGGACGTTACAGGCGAAACTTCACCCTCGACGTCGACCACCCAAACAAATGGACACTCTGG
>JBBPUG010000277.1:0-29544 GCA_038094535.1 Tubosaeta aff. alveolata
TCAGAAAAGACAAATAAAATAGATGAGATATCTTAGATATAAAATAGACTGATAATCTGATATCATGTTCTAATAAAAGACACAAATATAATGGATTATGTGTAAGTACTACATCTATAAAGGACCCTGACATCCTAGTGTATGGTGGGATAATGTTAAAAGATTGGGTCAATTGCCATCAATCAAATATTTTAGCCCAGGTCCTAGAATGGAATAGATGGGATAATACATGATGATTTGAGAGGTGATGGGATATCCCAGAGCTTGATGGACAAACCCATGGAAAAATAACCACTTAGGTAAATAGTTGACTCACATTTAATATACCTAACAGGTCCTCTTTTAGGAGATGACTGAAGTGGATGGGCAGATGTGACATAGGAGGTCCCCCATCTGATTGCAATAGCTAGGAGCATGGTGCTATGCGCCAACTTTTTCTTTTGCTTGCTGGTAGTGGTTTCATATTCCAAGTCATTATTGTCATCATTTGGGATTTGTATCAGGTCAGGTTTGTTATACCCTTCAGAACATTTGGTGCCCCACAACTTGTAGAGGATCATGGGTAAGTCAAACTCAATACAAGATTGCCACTGCTCTGCTTTCAGCTTCCCATATTCAGCCTCTTCAAGGTTGGTCAGTGGTCCCCGATGCCAAGAGGGTCTTGATATTTTTGTCAAGCAATACTGGATCACGTTGATATCCTCGCACATGAGTGTTTCGCATGTTTCCAACTTGTCTTCCTCATGATCCTCAGTACTCATTTGAAACTCCTGCACGATTTCATCCCCTACAAGAAGTACTTCATCTTTCATTTCTTGCTCTTCTGATTCAACATTTTCTTGGATCAGCTGGGTAGATACTGACTAGGTTGTGTCAGAAGGACTCTTGCTAGGCTAGGTTCATTAAATGCACCCACCTTGAGTACCTCAATCATTTTTTTCATAGGTTTCTGTGAAGATTTGAGCACATCAAGTGCATTGCACTCTTTGAGCAGAGCCTACAGGACTGGTACCTGTAAGCGCCTCAGCCGTGATACCATACCCATTTTGAGCACGTTTCTTGCATTCTCTAACTATTTGGCATCAACAGCTTCCTCTGGCCTTCATTGGGCTGTGCTTGAATGTTTATCAATGATGATAAGGTCTCTAAAGTGATATTGCACTACTCCAAGGAAGAGGTTGTGCATTCTGTTGACAATGAAGAAGCAGGATGGCTCCCAATATGGTAAGCGAAGCAGCTTGGACCACTGCGCACCCATGTCACTGAAGATCTTATCACGTTCTTTCTTAGTCTCTGCATTTCTCCATTGAGAGGCTGCCTCATAATGCTCCTGGTATGTACGTCACCTCCACTTATGATAGTTGAAGTCCCCCTTCTCTGATTTTTGCACCCAACAGAGATTACACAGATGTCGGGATGTGGGTCCTGTGAAACCACCAACCTTACATGATGCTGGCATGTCGGTTATGACAAGTGCAATGGCTGATCGTATCAAATGTCCCATGCAATGTTTCGTGGTTCTTGTGAACCATGTACTGAGCTTCCAGGCGGCAATGAAGAAGTCAACCACAGGTCGCAGGAAGTGGTTGACCTCCTCCAGAGAAGGTTCTCTTGGCCCTGGTATGATGCTGACAAGATAAATGTTCTCAGGTTTGTACTGAAGACTAGAGGGGAGATTCAGGACTGTCATCGCAATCGAGCCGACTGATTTCTTCTTTCCAGAGATTTTGTTTCCGTGAGGATTGAACCAGTCAATACTGAGTGACCAGGTTAACCTAAGGTCACTTTGCTTCAAACCATCCATGGAGGGCTTGCCGTCTGGGCCTTGAACCTCAGAAATAGCTGTCCCATCCTTGATATCCCATAGGTTATATTTGTTGTTCAGCAATGTTCCGTGTTCCAGAGCCTCTTCTATACCAGGACGGCTCAACAGCCCAGTCAAAAAGTTGCCATAGTCTTGCACCACATAAGGTTTTATAGGTTCTGTGAATTTCTGACTGTCCTGCTTTCTCGTTCTGACCAGTAACTGTCCACAGGGTTTTCCCTTCAGATATTTTGTGGACTTGCACTTTGTAGGATAAGTCCACCCCTTCTTCCCCATAATGGCTGGATACATGCAACAACACCTGGGGCAACTTGCATAGATATGCATCACAGGATTGAGGTCAAATTTCTTGTGAACCATACGGATGTCTCTGGGGAGGTAGCCACTTGCATTTCTGGAGCTTCTAGTTCCTTTCTCAACTGTGGGTTCACCAAGGATAGTGGTTAATAACAGGTCTAATAAGCCCAGCAGTGCATTACACCAAGGGCGGGTAATGTGACCGAAGACGTTGAGAACGATGGCAATGAGCATAGACAAGAGGATGGCTGGATTGGCATTTGTGAAACAGTGATGGAACTTAGGTCCTGCAAGTCAATCAGCTGTCGAAGATCAAGTCACTAACTTGGGCGACAAACCAGTGTGTATGACTTCAGCAGTGTGTTCCCTTTGACTGATATCCTCTGGGGTTCTCCCATCTAAGGTCATCTTGATGGTAATTGTGGCTGCAAGAACCCGATCCGTGTTTTTCTCCAGCTCACAATGCAATTGTTCATTCATGTCATCTTCCCTGGTGCTTATCCCAGTAATTCTTCGCCTCTTCTCCTTTAACCATACTATCTCCTCCTGTAGCATCATGATCATAGCTTTTTGAGCTTCTAATATGCTCAAACCTTCTGCCATTTGAGCAATCTTCTTCGTCCGCTCATGGAATTTGTGGTCGATGAGTGCAAGTTCTGCGAAAATGGTAGTCCCTGGGTTGTCACATAGTCTTAGTGGTATGGTCCCTGACGATATATTCCCTGGTGGGTCTACACCAATTCTTTCAGGTGTTGTATACTCAGAGGTGAACATTTCATCTGTTAGTGTCATCTTGAACATCTCTCGTGCAACCTCTTTGACAGGGTCCTGAGTGGTAATGTTAGATGGTGTCACTTTGACTGAAGATTCTTACCTCACCGCAACTCCACCTAAGATCATTTCAGAAAACCCCTTTGCTATCTCATCCAGCTGATCCTATGGAGCATTTTAATGTGCTGGTTTTAAAATGGATGTGATATACTCACTATAGGCATGCTGTGGGTAAGAGATGAAAGAGTTCCATTCTTGATTGATTTTGACATTAGCTGTAGAACAGAAGTGTAATGACTATTATAGTTACCTGGGTGAAGGATTGACTTGCACTTGCTTGGAGGGCAAGTTGTGCACGGTCATTGCAGTCATGGTTTTATAATGCGAGGTGTACCCAAGAGAGTGTTTGACTAAACCCAAGAGAGGCAGACGCTCACAAAGAGGTACCACAGCATCTCTCCTAGCAAGCTTAGTGCAAACTAAGGATAGAGAACAGAGGACAATGATGAGGGAACACGCTGGTCTCAAGAATCGCTCTAGGACAAGGGATTAGCATGATGCAGACAATAGGCTGAAGATGAGGGACTTAGGACTTAAGAGATCCAAGGATCTAGGACAAAGGATGTTAACTAGGACTGAGGACAGTGACAAGGAGCTCAGAGGACTTGAGAATCACTCGAGGACAGAGAAGGGCTAGCACCAGGTGCGTAGATTCAGAGTGAGGAACTATTGTATAGGCAATCAGGTATATAAGTGTTCTAGTTGTGGAAGAATGGAATACTATGGAATGTTATGGAACAAGGGGAAACATCGCCGTCATGAGAGAGATAGCTGCGGAGCTAATCGTCCAATGAGATAAGGCAAGATAAAAGAAGAAACTGTAGAGTCGAGTCATCTACCTTGGAAAGGAAATGACAACACGAGGAAGTCATCAGAAGGAGGAAGGTGAGATGACAAGATGACAGTTCAAGATGTTACTCAGGGAAAGAAGTAAGCCTGAGAGACAAAGATATGAGTCATCATCCAAAGGAAGTGTTGATAGCCTCAAGAGAGTCGTGGTTGACGATGAAAAGAGAAAGAACTAAAGGGAGTGATGAGAGAAATGTACACTGAGAAAAGAAGAAGAAAAGAATTTTAACAGGTTTTGCTTGACGTCTTTAGAGATGTCATTCCCTCTACAGATAGCACAATAGCATAAGACCATGGTAAACGGGATGTGGTAAACAGGATGTGCCAACCCCCTAGCCCCCTATATAATTATTTCTCGCCCAGAAGAACAAGGCCTGTAAGAACATAAGGTCACTTTATTAATACCATATCAACTGTAACCAGCTTATGGAAATACAATTGTAATGGGTAGAATTCCACATTTAGCCCCTCTAATTGTTAACTTCAGTAAACAGGACCTTTGTAATCCCATTCTCTTCTAACCGCACATACCCACAATTTTTGCAAGTCTCGTCTCCTCGGATGACAGTGGGTACACAATGTTATGTCTGGTGGTTTTTTGTGCTGATATGATCACTCTAGTACCATCTCACCTGGTTACAAAAGTCAAGACGCTGACACCACCAAGTTGAAAGCGATTCGGTCTGTATTTTATTGTGTTACGCCACCCTACTAACACTTGCCAGGCTAATCATTTGCAAGAACTGAGAGAGATCTCAAGTTTCTTGATTGCCATCACCCTATGTGGACTAGCTTGTCACCTAGCAGACTGGGGTCTGCAAGAGATATCTGGGCACATTTCCCATCTCTTTACTAGGGCACCAGATTGCCTCTGCATGGTCCTCTGAGTGGTCCCCTGGTGGTCCCCTGAGAGGTCCCCTAAGAGGTCCCCTAAGTTGGAATAGTCTTCATATCCAAAGTTTGTATGTAAATATGTTGTGTGAAAATGGTGTTTACAAAGATGTTAAGTAGGTTTCTGATCCTAACTGAGAATCAGCTTATGCTTCCGAGTTTGAATTTTGAGTGAATATGTTGTTCGCACAGATTTAGACTCTTGTGCTTTGTTTGTAAGCAGTATAAAGGTGTTGTCTTCTTCAGAAAAAATGTGTAATCGGCTCATAGCACAATGTGTTATTCCTATTGTAACCAAAATTAAGTACCTTATTCCGTCTATTCTACCCACCCTAAGTTCAATCGACAAAGCCAATTACATTTTTCAGTTTTGTTGTTCAATATGCATCACAGATACCGGCCGCTTGCTAGGCAGAATTTGTTTGTACCTATGTACCGCCAATGCTCTGAGAACTTATTCCGGCTTGCCTGAGGTGTTAATATGAACTGCATCCGGTATGGTGGCTGAAGTTGTGGGAGGTGTGCGCCTCACTTGAAGCGCTGCTAATGGCACTTGTAGATAGGAGAGTTCTTGGATGAACTCTGTACATCAACTTCATGGCTTTCTCTCTACTGCAAGCTCTTGCAGCCACTCAGCTGAATGACTACCAAACATGTGTGTCCAATGTCTACTTCTCATTCATTGACTTGCTCTCATCCTTGTACTACTAGTTGTGATCCTCACGGTGGTCAGGTATGATTATCATAAGTAATACATTCTTTTTTCCTTGTGTCACTTGAACCTGAAGCATCTGGGTCAGTCCTTACCCTTTCAAATGAGGTATGCTTTTCATTTACGCACACAATACTCACATGTATGTCAATAGGTGGAGTACATTTGGGTGACTGAATATATTCTCTAGGGTTCAGGGTTAAGAGATTCGAGGAGTTTGGATGAAGAATGTTGACCAAGACTGAGGACAACAATGAGGAGCTCAGAGGACTCGAGAATTGCTCGAGGACAACCAAGAAGTACGCAGGACAATGTAGATTCAGTGTAAGGAGTAAAAGTACAAGGTGAGTGGTATATAAGTATTCCTATCGTGGGAAAATGGAATGCTATAGAATGCAAGAGAATAAGGGAACACATCGCTGTCGTGAGTGAGACGGCTGTGGAGCTAATCATCCAATGAAAAGAGGTTTACATAAGAGATAAGCAGGCAAGAGAAGAAGATGGAATGAGACGACGAAGAAGGGAGAAAAATCGTAACACAGTAGTCATGATCCTCCATTTATGGGCATTATACAGGGGATCAAAGTTTATCCTTTCATCCTCCTTACTGAAATGACTTCAAAGGAGTGAAACCGTGGACATCAACATCCGTAGTCCAAACGTGAAGACTTCAGCATAGCGGCAACCTTTGCCAAGAGTGAGGGAAATCACTCAGAGAACACACCAATGAAGGAGGAACTCCAAAGTGAACTTGACTAGGGAGGAATCTCAGCAAGCCTCTCTGGCTTTATATACTACTCTAATGTATGTACATGTTGTGACCTAATCTACCGATGAGTCACTAATATGGCATACCCTAAACCCTAGAGATAAGAATGCATAGCCATGCATAGCACGGAAATGAGAAACGTAAGGTAAAGGCATGTAAAGCTGTGGACACAGCCAAGATAAGAGAAACATGAGGCGCACACGAGGTGTGGCAGAATGGAAGAATAATAAAGATGAAACATACACAGCCTTATGCACAGACTGTAATGGAAATGAAAGTGTGCATAGATCTAGATCCAAGTGTGTCAGCACTTATGACCATTGTCTGGCTTAAGACACAATGTCAAGTCAGCTCTTACTGCACAGCATGGCTGTGACCCTTGACATAACCTAGACGTTAAGTTATAAAGAGAAACAGTAAAGAGAAAGGGAAAAGAGAATAAGAGAAGCATGTGGCTGCAAGGAGAATGGTGGTAACAATAAGGCACAGCCTTGGTAAGGGATGTGGCAGCCAATAGCAATAAGAGATCATATGACTAGGAATGATGCATGTGGTGACCATGAGTCAACCATGATACGAGTCATAGATAAGGAGTGAGTCATGAGGAGTCATAATGTGTCATGACTAGCATGAGGCACGTCATAAGGTTTGCATAGTGTATGCCTTGAGGCATGACATCATAGATAAGAGATAAGGGAATGGATTCCAGACCCAAAGCATGTGATACGAAGAATTGAAAATGAATACACGTTAAGGCAATGACCTTGCAGACATCTAACATATTCTTGATGACGTCTAGAGCATACATGCGCTCTTGTACTAAGACCAGGATATGGTCCTGTAACACTTACCTTCTATGCTATGGAAGTCATTTCATATGTGCAATATCATCGGTATTCTGTGGGTGAGTAAATTGATTTCATATTATACATGATACATAACAGAATATCACATTTTCCCTGTGCTACAGCAAATACTGTTCACACATTTGGATTTTCAATTTGCATATGGGAAGACCTTTCTCCCACTTGGAGCGAAGCTCTTTTTAGCTTCCAGATATCTTTTGGCATATTCATGTGTCTCCTCACCTTTATCCAATTCATCAAGGAGTGTCTTCACATGTACAAGCAAACCAAATGATTCCAGCTTAACCATTATATGAAGTGTCTCATTAGAGAAGGCAGGATCTATTTCATTGTGTATGTTGATGTCTCCCTTCATGTTCAACTTTCTAATGCCAATCTCATAGTATCATACTATATGCAACCCCAAACTTGCTCACTAACACAAGAAGCTTCTCTACAAGTGGATGGGCGTATTTACCGCAAGTTTTGTTGTAGTAGTCCATGTTGGTGGAAGATTGGGTGTCATAAGTGCTCCGAGTGCTGTTGATGGGGTCGCAGGTCCCATCCATCATGCTCAGCTGTAAGTGGGTTTCCATAGACCTAAATGGTTTCGGTGTTCACATTCAGACCTCCCTTGCACTGAAAGCACACAGAATGTGTGAAAGCAGGGCCAGTAGTGTGACGTACTCACTATTTCAACGATCGTCCGCACTGCCACTCATGCTGGGCAACTAGGTTGGTGGCTGGGCTGTTTGGGCTATTTTTTAGACCTGATTGACACTGCTGCCAGGGCCCTATGCCAGTGAGTGCTCACACTGCAGGCAGATTACCATGAGAAATGGTGGCATCAGCAGAAGATGAATAGGTACAGACAAGATGCATAATTGCATTGTGCAAGACTTGGTGAAATTCAAAGCTTACTCACACTATGAGTATTGTACAAATCAGCTTTACTTTTTATACTTACACTTTGAGCTCTAGGCCACTTTATGTCAACTTCTCGTAGGTTGATTTATTCATGAACAATGTTAATACTCTGAGAGCATTCTTTGAATTTGCACTGTGTGCTTTTGCATTGCATAACATGACAAAACACTACACTTGACTAGGAAATGATTAATGACCTTTGTAAATGGATGCCATTTTTTAAATATGATCCATGAAAACTGGCCTAGAGCCCTGAATACAAATGTAAAAAGTAAAGCTGATTTGTACAATACTCATAGTGTGAGTAACCTTTGAATTTCACCAGGCCTTGCACAACGCACCTTGTCTGTACCTATTCCAACATCAACTTCCACATGTTCTGCTGATGCTACTGTTCCCCACCGTAATCCACCAGCAGTGTCACCAAATGATCACCCCCATGTCAGGTGATCAGGTACCATGAGGACATTGAGAGAGTAGCCAATCGCCAGAACTTGAAGTTTCCGTGAGATAGGATCTTTGTGTATATACTCTAACTTTTTTGCTCACTTGTGGGTTGTCTCTGTAGGTAGACCCATAGGCAGGAAGCTAGTAATGCTGTGACAAGCCATTGTCAGAAGTGTGGGAGTCCAAAGCCTCAATCAAACTACTTCAAACTAGTTTTGACTGTCTTCCATTACTCTTTAATTATGGATGCTACATGCTAGTAACATTGAATAACAAGCCTCATCCCCGAACTATACCATTAATATATACACCTTTGGTGTCAATATCTTGTGGCATACCTCTGCTAGGCAGTTGATAGACCCAATCGTTCAACTGAATGACCATGCATCGCATTACATTTCTTGTTCACCCACAGTGCTGATCTTCTGGAGGTATATTCAATGGCATGCATAGCCATGATACATAGCCTTTTAATTTGGCGGTGATTCTCTCAGACATTGTGACACACAGGTGACTAAGGTGAGTGACTTTTCATGCTTTCTGACCTAGCCACCACAGAACAGGTACTGGTTCCAATGATCTTGTCCGTATTCTTTCCACTTCTTGATGTGGGCCACTGTTACGATTTTTCTCCCTTCTTCATTGTCTCGTTCCATCTTCTCTCTTCTGCGTCACTTATGTTGACTCTCTTATCTAAACCTCTTTTGATTGGACGATTAGCTCCACAGCTGTCTCTCTCACGACGGTGATGTATCCCCTTGTTCCATCTTGTTCTATGACATTCCATTCTCTCACGATAGGAATGCTTATATACCGTTCGCCTTGTACTTTTATTCCTTACACTGAATCTACGCCATCCTGCGTATTCATTCCTTGTCCTCGAGCAATTCTCGAGTCCTCTGAGTTCCTCGTCGTTGTCCTCAGTCCTGGTCAACATCCTTCGTCCCTAACTCCTCGAACCTCTCAACCCTAAACCCTAGTTCATTGTCTACGATATCCGTCGTACTCATTCTCTGTCCTCGAGTGATTCTCGAGACCGCGTGCTCACTTGTCATCGTCCTCAGTCCTCTGTCCTCATTCCGCACTTAGCTTGCTAAGAGAGACGCTGTGGTACCTCTTCGTGAGCGTCCGCCTCTCTTGGGTTAAGTCGAACGCACTCTTAAGTACGCCTAGCGTTACAAAAGATTCAGTGTCTCCTTTAGCCCCTCCTGTTACGGAGCAGGGCCCACCCCCCACCACCTTCCCCTCATCATAGTCATTGTGCCCTTGGGCAATCATTGGACGACTGATCGTCGTCATCATTGTCACTAGCTTCCCCTCGCAACCATTGGACGATTAATCGTCATCCTCCTCGTCATTGCCCCATCGGACGACCGATCGTCGTCATCCAAGCCATAGTCATTGTCACAGTCAACGACCCAAGGATCTAGTAACCCTAGATCAACCATCAGACGGCCGATCGTCGTCATCACCTGTTACAAACCCTTTGGATCTAACTGATCATCCATCGGACGGCCGTTCGTCGTCATCCTAGTCATTGACCCGGGATCTAGCAGACCTAGATCAGGAAGGATCTCTGAACCTTCATCCACTGTTTACCTCGACACCAACCTCATAGTAACCATGGACGTCGCATACGTCAAACTCAAGAAACTCTCCCCACTGGAGCGCATGAGATGCGCTAAACTTGGTCTCTGCTTCCGTTGTCGCCAGAAGGGCCACAACGCCATCGAGTGCTTAGGCACTAAACCTTCGTCCCCTCGCCCACAGAACACTAGACCCGCCGAAACCATTGCCCACCTTGACCCTGAACCTACCTCAGAGCTCCATGCCTACTATGATCACCTTCGCAACTCCGGAGTCGATGAAGACACAATCATCCTCGTCCTGAAAACCCTATTCGGAACCCCCATGACAAAGCCTACCTCCACCCTTGACACTTACCTTGACAAACTCCGCACCTCTGGAACGGACCTTACCTCTGGCCTTCAAAAGTTGAAAGCGTACTATGAGAAACCAAAGCCCACTTCTGCCCTCGACGCCTACTTTGATAAACTTTGCAACTCCGGGACGGACAATGCTACAATCCTCCAAGTCTTGAAAACCCTCTATGAACCCGACAAAGAACCCTTTGATGAGGAAGTCGCCGCCCTCGCCGTCCAAGACTTCTTGACAGAAAAGGAACCATCCACACCTTCCCCTTCCCACGTCCTCGTCGGCTTACCTAGTCAAAGAGCTCTCCGTTTACCTATTCGTCTCCAAGTCGGTTCAAACATTGTCAAAACTGTTGCTCTCCTAGACTGCGGAGCAACCGGTAACTTCATCGACCCCAGCCTTGTCCCTGCCCTTCGTATGGGAATCAAACGTATCCAGACACCCCTCATGGCCTACAACATCGATGGCTCTCCCAACAAGAAGGGAGCTATCAAATTCAGGATCCGAGCAAACGCTCAAATCTCCTCATTCAACGACCATCTCGACCTCATGGTTGTCGCCCTCGGCAAGTGACAGATCATTCTAGGAATGCCCTGGCTTAAACAATGGAACCCTACCATTGATTGGATCTATGGTATGGTAAGTATTAACAAGGAAACTCCATCCCGGGATGCTGTGGTACCTCTTCGTGAGCGTCCGCCCCAGGATGAGGTTAACAAAGTTACCCTCTCAACCCAGCTGGCCCAACAAACGGCCCAACTTGAACATGAAATCCCTACCTGGTGCCAAGATTATGAAGACGTGTTCTCCGAAAAGACCTTTGACACTCTCCCACCTCACCAACCCTATGACCACACCATCGAACTCAAACCCACCTTCGTCCCAAAGATCGCCAAAGTCTATTCGTTAAACCCTGCCGAGAAGGAGGCCTGCCGCCTCTTTGTTGAAGAACATCTCAAAACTGGTCGCATCGTCCCGTCAAAGTCCCCACAAGCCTCCCCCTTTTTCTTCGTACCAAAGAAAGACGGTTCTCTTCGTCCGTGTCAGGACTATCGCTATCTCAATTCGTTTACCATCTGCAATGCGTATCCCCTTCCACTCATCTCAGATCTCATAGATGACATGAAGGACTCGACTTTGTTCACTAAGTTCGACATACGATGGGGATACAATAACATCCGAATTTGAGAAGAGGACCAATGGAAAGCGGCATTCATCACCCCGCTTGGACTTTTTGAACCCACCGTCATGTTCTTCGGCTTCAACAACGCTCCTCCCACATTCCAAGCTTTCATGAATCATATCTTCGCCGATATGCTAGCAGAACGTTGGTTGAAAATCTACATGGACGACTTAGGCATCCACACCAAAGACGACATAGAACTCCACCATCATCGCACACGTCGAGTCTTACAACGACTCAGAGAACACCACCTTTCACTCAAGATCTCCAAATGTTCTTTCGATACCCCTCAGATGGAATACCTCGGTATGATCATCGGTCAAGGACGACTCAAGATGGACCCCGTCAAACTTGCCGCCATCAAAGACTGGAAACCCCCCACATCTGTCAAAGGAATTCACAGCTTCTTAGGTTTCGCTAATTTCTATCGGAAGTTCATCCCCAACTTCTCTAACATCGTCGCTCCCCTTGTCCTGCTCACCCGAAAGAACGAACCTTGGTTATGGACTTCACTCCAAGAAACTGCCTTCCGATCTCTCATCACCCAGTTCTGCTCGGCCCCAGTCCTTGCTCTCCCAGACACGTCTCGTCCCTTCTCCATTATGACCAATGCCTCCCTGATCGCCTCTGGAGCTGTACTCCTCCAGGCTGATGTCAACGGTGACCTTCACCCCTGCGCTTACTTCTCAAAGACCTTCTCCCCCGCTGAACGAAACTATGACATCTATGATCGTGAACTCCTGGCCGTCATTCTAGCACTGGAGGAATGGCGACAATATCTCCTTGGTACCTCGCACCCTGTCACTATCATCACGGACCACAAAAACCTCTCCTTCGTCAAGGACCCTCGAAAACTCTCTCGTCGTCAAGCCCGCTGGTCCCTCTTCCTCCTTGACTTTGATCTCGTCTGGAAAGTAACCCCTGGAACCCAGATGGGTCCAGCAGATGCTCTTTCCCGAAAAGACTCCATTGACACCTCCTCCGACAACTCTGACGCAGCCATCCTCCCAGACCCTGTCATCATCAACGCCCTCGACCTTGTTCTTCTCGACCACATCCGATCCTTGTCCTTGTCCGACCCACTTGTCCTTCGTGCGCTTAAAGCCATGGAAGAAGCGATGCCTTTGTTCCCTCGTTCTTCACTCCAAGATTGGTCGTTTGATAACGGCCATCTCTTTTACAAAGGTCGTTTATATGTCCCACCGTTGTCTCGCTCCATGCTCCTCCACAGTATTCACTCGTCTCCCACCACTGGCCATGCTGGTCAATTCCGCACAAAGGCAATCCTTGAACGTGACTTTTGGTGGCCTGGACTTGGTACTTTCGTTAAAAACTTTGTAGCTGGCTGTGCCATATGTCAACAATCCAAGGTCAACACTCATCCTACCGTCACCCCTCTGAACCCGATTCCGTCTTCAACGTCTTTGCCATTTCGACAGATCTCTGTCGATCTTATCACAGATCTCCCTTTGTCCGCAGATTTTGATTCTATTATGGTTGTGGTAGACCATGGCCTTACGAAGGGGGTGATTTTCATCCCTTGTAACAAAACCATTGACGCCGCAGGTGTTGCTAAACTTTTCTTCGACAATGTATTCAAACGCTTTGGCCTTTATGATTCCATTATCTCGGATCGTGGCCCACAATTCGCCTCTGCCTTTGCCTTAGAACTCGCTCGCCTTCTCCAGTATGACATTCGACTTTCCACTGCATATCATCCTCAGACCGACGGTCAAACCGAGCGTACTAACCAAGAACTCGAAACCTATCTTCGTATCTTTTGTGCCAACAACCCCCACTCTTGGTCGGAATTCCTCACTACTGCCGAGTTCCATCACAACTCCGTCCCCCATAGCTCCACTAAGTCATCTCCGTTCTCCCTCCTCCTCGGCTACGAACCCTGATCATTCCCTGCTCTGGGTAAAACGTTCATTCCCGCTCTATCTGACAGATTGATCGCCCTGTCCAAGGCACGAGAAGAAGCCCTTGCCGCACATGACTCCGCTCGCTTGGCGATGACTCGCCACTCCACCCATTTATTCTCCCCTTGGAAAGTCGGAGACAAGGTATGGCTGGAAGCCACCAATCTTCGTATCCCATATCCCTCTAGAAAACTCGCTCCCAAACATCATGGACCCTTTGAGATCTCCCAAGTTATTTCTCCCCTTGTCTATCGCCTTAGATTACCTCCCTCCTGGAAAATCCACGACACGTTCCATGCCTCTCTTCTATCCCCGTTTAAACAAACCGAAGCACATGGACCTTCCTTTCCCGAACCACCCCCGGATGTTATAGAAGACGAAGAGGAGTTCGAAGTGGAAGCTATCTTAGCGCACAAAGGCCGCCCTGGCAACTATCAGTACCTGACCGCATGGAAAGGGTACTCTCAGTCCGAAGCCACCTGGGAACCTGAAGAAAACCTCCACCACGCTCCCAGGATCCTCTCCACTTATAAACGCTCCCACTCCCTGAAATAATTTATCCCTTCCCTTTGTACATCCCACTCCATTTCCTCACTCACTCGCACTCGGCTCGAATCAGTGAAAGTCATAGCATGCTGCTGAGCGCCACTACCTAGTACCTGATCCTCTGGCAACGCATTCTTCATCCTGCTTCTCTCCTTGTTTTCTCTTCTGCACCGGTCTGATTGTTCTCTTGATTACCTTCCCCTTTGAAATCAAAGGAAATCCCCTTCGCACGCTTAATTTCATTTACTTCTATGTCTATTACTCTTCGATCTCGCTCCTCTACCATGTTGGACCCATCGCCTTTATGTTCTTATCCTGTTCAACTTTCTTTACTTCCGCCTCATCTTTTGCCAATTCTCTATTCTGCCATCCTCTCTGATCCCGATCTTTGGCGTATCATCCCTGAGGATCCTTTGTATCGAAACGATGACACTTTATGTCATCTTATTGGATTATTTCACACTATGGTGCACATTCAAAATCTTCACTTTCACTCTGCCCCACAAAACCTACCCCCTTCCTTTGGGGTTCCCCTTCGTGTCGCAATCGGACAGCTATCTGAACAGGTCCTAGACCTGTTAGTACTTAATCGTTTTGCCGATCTCGTACCTAGACTTCCTATTCGACTTATACTTCCGACCTTTCTTCCCATCTTTTCATCTTTGAGCCCACAGGAACGAGACTTTTACCTCGAAAATATTACCTCTTGTCCGGGAAGTGATCTGATTGCTCAATCACCTACCCTTGAACCACCTCTCCCAGTCCCAGCTCCTCTTTCTCCTACCACATCCACATCCCGCACTTTAGTGGATCGTCTATCCTCTCCTCCTCCTTCCTCATCGTCCTCAAACTCAGAAACAATCGATATTGGACCAATATACTTCGATGTGCCTCCTCCTCCTCCTGATTCTACTCCCCATCCTTCTCTGTTGGAAAGAATGGCTGATGCTGTAAATGGCGCCTCCGCCGCTGATGGCTCTTCCTTCATTGATTTCGCCGCCAAAGCTCGAGTTCGGGCTCTGTACAAACGTCTTGCTGACGGACGTTTGATACTCGACTCTCCCACCCAAGTCCTGGAATCTTGGTTTGTTCTCTGGGATGCCACTCCTTCTACGGTGTGTTTTTATTGCCATTGTACGGGTCACTATCGAGTCGACTGCCCTCAATATCACTGCCCTCGTTGTGGCACTCCTGCTCCTGGCCATAGAGCTATCCTTTGGATTCAATCCTTCTGCGACTTTTGTCACCACTGGGGTCATGGACCGCACATTTGTCCTAGCAGACTTTGTGCTCTCTGTAATGGCGAAGGTCATGTCGCTGATGACTGTCCATATGCTGCGCATATGTCAGGACTTTTTACTGAGGAAGTTGCTGATGTCTACGAAGAGGATAATTGAGCTGGTAACTCAATCGTACAAAGGGGGTAATGTTACGATTTTTCTCCCTTCTTTATCGTCTCGTTCCATCTTCTCTCTTCTGCGTCACTTATGTTGACTCTCTTATCTAAACCTCTTTTGATTGGACGATTAGCTCCACAGCTGTCTCTCTCACGACGGTGATGTATCCCCTTGTTCCATCTTGTTCTATGACATTCCATTCTCTCACGATAGGAATGCTTATATACCGTTCGCCTTGTACTTTTATTCCTTACACTGAATCTACGCCATCCTACGTATTCATTCCTTGTCCTCGAGCAATTCTCGAGTCCTCTGAGTTCCTCGTCGTTGTCCTCAGTCCTGGTCAACATCCTTCGTCCCTAACTCCTCGAACCTCTCAACCCTAAACCCTAGTTCATTGTCTACGATATTCGTCGTACTCATTCTCTGTCCTCAAGTGATTCTCGAGACCGCGTGCTCACTTGTCATCGTCCTCTGTCCTCTGTCCTCATTCCGCACTTAGCTTGCTAAGAGAGACGCTGTGGTACCTCTTCGTGAGCGTCCGCCTCTCTTGGGTTAAGTCGAACGCACTCTTGAGTACACCTAGCGTTACAGCCACACTATTGATAATGGTTTCCAGGTCCATTGGTTCAGCTGTGTTCCGCCCTGGATGTCTATCCTTGACGTGATTGCATGGGGGCCGTTTTGTACTATTGCTGTTTGTAAGTCCAGAAAGCAGAACTATATTGATGATTTATAATCCTCCACACATACTAGTGTATAATCAATCGGGCCTATGGCTTGCTGTGCCTCAGTTTGTGTCTCAGATATTGTCACTCTTTAATGCTCCCTCTTTTGCTTATTGTTTTTCAGGTTATTCTTAGACTCATAAACCAATTCCAACCAACCATTACAAACATAACATGTTATACTTTGTTAGGTATGTCTATGTCCCTTCACAGCTATCCAGCTTTCATTTTGCTAGACTTAAGACAGATTCCTATGGTGAACTTCTTCGCGTTCTGCATCATTGATGCCTTAGTTATCACAATGACACTCTCTGCCTTGATCGTTAACCATCTTAGCTAGAATGATCGTTTGTGGGAGCTCTATGTGCGCCATGTGTGAGGTAGGCTTAGGGCATCCTTCATGTTCTTGGAACCCGGGGGCAGCAAGAGCCAATGAAAGAGCGGACATTCGCAGTTCGATGATCATGCATGATGAAAGTATCCATCATGCCTTGTCCCGCATTTTATACATTTATTCAAGGTTGGCTGTGCCACACAATTTGGTCCACCATTCTTAGGAAATTATGGGTGGTACATCTGTAATGTGTCCAATTACATTCTTGATGAGACCTAGAATTCAGTTTTGTCTCAGAACAGCTCAACTCTGCTATCTCAATCTTCTACCGACGTCTGCTTATATGCAAACTATATGCAAACTCACACTGGGTACCAGGCCACATATACCCCTTGGGTCTCGGCTGGGACAGAATCCAACTACCTCACCTTTCAACTTTCATATGGCTTCCCTGCAGGAAGACATCATAAACATTAAGCTGAATAATTATGCATGCTCTACACTCGTTGGGTACCTCCAACTTCCATTCACTGACCTTACTCTTCATCCTAGTGGTGATCATTACTGCCATTGGGTATGATTACGGTGAGTGGTATTATTTTGCTTGGATGAATCTGAAACATTGTCAGTTCTCACATTATCAAAAGAGGTATGTCTTGTGTTTGTACACACAGTACTACACATTCTGACTGCTGGTGATTCCTTCAGATAGAATACATTTGGGTGATTAGTCCCTTATCTTGTGTCAACTGCATATTCTGATATGGTTGCAGGGTAGATGCTGGATGTGGATACCTACCTTATTTGTTCTTGTATGCCTTCTTGCTATGTCCATGGCATTGATAGAAACTGAAACATTGGGTGATTAATTCTTAGGCTTGCTATTTTGGACTGTGCACTGTCATGTATGTTACTACACTTCTGCAGCACACCAGCTTCTAACTAATGTCTCACGCGTTAGATCATTATCTATCTGTCCATTCAAATCATGAATTCTGAGTTGATGATCTGACACAACAAAGGGAGGACTTCCTTCTTTTCTGCCCCTGCAGAGGTGATTTCCCGTCTTTTGGATAACTAGCAAAAATACTCATAGATTGTGTGCTTTAGATGTGAGTTGATGTTCTACCTGCATACTTTCAGCATCTTCAAGTTATATAATAGATGTGAGTATACTTTGACAATGTACTGCAATCTTCATGTTCACTGGATCATTTCGAAGGCGAAATAATTGCATTTTTGGTCAAGGGTGCTTTTGGATTTTCATCTGTGCTGCCAATCATAAGATTCATGCTTAACTCCTGACAAAATGGAATGATGTTGGTATATGCAGTGGCGATGACCCTTCATGTATGGGCATTATACAGTAGATCACAGTTGATTTTCGGCATGCTTTTTGTGCTTTACACTGCCGAAGTCATGTTGTTTCTCATAAGTTTTATCATTATGAGCCATAATACAATAGGTGAGCTGAAATGACTTCACATTATACGCGATACAGATCTGTTTTGTTAATTGTATAGCAGTTACCATTCAAATGCTCAACTTTTCGTTTTGTGTGCCTGAAACTCTATTCCCTGTCTGGTCAGAAGTTGTAGGTGCTGTCTAGATTGCTCTTGGCATATGGATGTGCCTCCTTACTGCCATACAATTCATCAAGATGTCACTAGTAATGTACAAGGTGACCAGACAGTTTAGACTTAACCGTTATATGAAGCTTCTTGTTGGGGAAGGCGCCATCTACTTCATTGTGCAAGTATCCTTTCTTGGAGTTCCTCTTTTGTACTACTAGGCTAACTATTACCCAAGTACCCTCCTAGTTTCACTGCTAAACATCCTCATCATCACGGGAGGCGTTCCAGCGGTCGGATGGCAGTTTGCAACAACTGTGATGGTACAGCAGATACCTCTATTCATGCTTATCCTGCGATTCATCTTAAGTCTGTGGGAACTTCATGTGCAAGATACAGAAGGTAGACGGAGTGACATCAATAGAGCACTCAGTCTGAAATTGGTGTCTGGGCAAGATTCTACCACAATCATGATCATGTTCGCAGATATTGGGCTGAACGAGGAGGGAGATGAATTGGAGATTGGCATGAGAGATCAGGAAGTGTACTGCACCAGCCATAGTCCGTATCTATGACAGCTTGTTATCCCCCATCAGTATGTTCTAGTTGTTAGAGGTAAACACAAGAAGTGTGGATGGTATCCAAGCCCTGCGAGTCTCTATTGTCATCTACCCGATTGTCTTCGGCCTTTGTTGGCACACCCTTTCCTTGGCCTTCTTCAGATCTCCCACAACTTCTGTGCCTCCGTGAAATGGACCCATTCCAGCTCGAGCCACTTCTTTGCATACATGGATGTGGACGTCTTTCGGGTAGTAGGTCGCCATGGATGGGCCATGAAGCCTCCTGGCATGGAGGGATGCGGTACAGAAGTAGGGTTGAATCTTGTTTGAAAAATGGCAAGGCCAGTCAGTCAACTGTCATGGCTGCTGCTATTTCACTCACTTTCAAGGCAGACTCGGCAGCAACATGACAGAGCACCAGCAATCTGAAGGAATAGGGTGGCTAGGCGAAGGTGTCAAGGGTCTGTGCATAATAGATCGTAGTGTCGGCTGTGAGTCTGGTGACCAGCCCACAATGAGATTGCCAAGGCGAGGCACCCCATCGATAGTTGCCTCAGCAATCTCATAATGGGCTGGTCACCAGACTAGGCCTTGGTAGATGGTAGAGTCCATTCAGCATCTGCATGCCCTTCAGATTTTCCTGCTTGCCTTCCGTCCTACTCTCCCCCTCTCCAATGGCCACATACTAACTATATGGCTCGTCAAGTTGTCAAGTGAATGTAACTGCCACACCATGAAGTAAACATGGGTGCTGAACATCCTGAAGCTCACATGCTGGTGCTTATCCAAGCAGATGAGTCATGGAAGAGTTTGGACATTTTAGATGATTGATAAAAAGGAGTTCAGTACACATGCCTCCCCAATCGCATGTGGGTCAAGAAATAGCTAGCTTTTATCAGGGAATCAAATGTGAAGAATCACCTAAGGCAGTTTCTTCTTTACCGTCCCCCCGATGGGACTTCTTCGTGTGTACCCATCTCACCATGTCCTAATTTCAGTGGGGAGGGTTTACCAGAGGTAGATGCACTCTAACCCACCTTCTTGCTGGTCTGTGCTACATCTGGGAGCCTGCCACCTGCTTGAGCACTGTCAAATATGGGTTTCTTGCACTTGTGGAGTGCCATAGAGGTTGAGGGGGCCAACTGTTTTGTACCAGTAGCCAAGCTCACATCCTGGGATGATGATGGCTTGATGCATGTGTCATCGCCATTGAGCACAGAGAGTAAACCCATTGCATGAGTGAGCCAGTCCTCCATGCTCAACCGGGCAGATGCCAATTTGCAGGGCTTTGTAGCCTTTTCTACCTGCAAGGAATACATATGGATACAGATCAAGAAGACTGAAAGTGATTCGGCCACACACTTTGGTTAGATTATTCTCACCCCACCACCCATAGTTGACCCAGTCATCTATGTCTACAGAGGCCACTTTGTCAGGAGAATCCACAAGTCTGCACAGGTGTGCCATTGCACCACTTGTCAATGCACAGTCGCTATACCCTCCTTCCAGTATGCTTATAACTCTGCCTTTGGCATACAAATTAGCTAGCCTGCACACCTCACAAGTGAATCAGTGGTAGAAGCCCAGGGGCACCTTCTGGCCATGTCATGACATAGATGGGTATTTGTGCTCTCCAGCATCAAAGCCACAACTAAGCAGTCCAATAGCAATCACAAACAGATCAATACACTGACAAGAATTTGGACAGACCTAATGAATACCATCATGTGCTCCCCAGCACCACTGGTCTCATCCAAGAAGTTAGGTGCATGGTGTAATAGGGTGAGATAACATGGATAGAGAACATTCCAGAAATGTGCCTCTGAATCATATCTTTCGAGATGGATGTTTTCAACGTATTGTCTGTGAGGGCCATGAATAGAGGTTGAGGCTGCTTGGACTATGTCTGGTTTACCATCCTGTCATCTTGTCAATCAAGCATCAGGCGACATTGTGAAATGACTTCAAACCAGTGAAGACATAAATGTCAGAGGTGGCAACCTTTGCCAAGAAAAGGTGGAAATCACAAGGAGGTTTAAAGGAGAACTCCAAGTGAACTTGACTGGGGAGACATCCCAGGCAAGCCCTTGACCTTTATATACTACTCATACTGTATGTACATGTTGTGACCTAATCTACCAATGAGTCACTAATATGGAATACCCTAAACCCTAAAGATAAGCAGCATAGCAATGCACAGCATGGAAATGAAGAACATGAGTCAAGCTTATGTAAGGCTGTGGACACAGCCTAGATAAGAGACATGAGTCACACACAAGGTGTGGCAGAATGGAAGAGATGGAAATTAAAAGATAAAACATGTTTGAAGTAAATGAAATGAGTCCATATGAGTCATAGATTGGGATCGGGTATGTGTCAGCACTTAAGGCACAGCCTGGCTATGACCCTTGATAAGATCCTGATGAAGATAAGATAATGAAAGAAAAGTGAAAGTGTGAAGTGGAATAAATGAGACTGTAACACATTGTATTACAGACCTCGCAGGGGAAGGATAGAATGTCATGTAAGGAACCATAGAATATCTGTGGTCCTGACTTTGGAGGTGGCCCATCTGTCTCTATTCGCTCTGACTCCAAGGTCTGTCTATACATTTCCTTATTTATCTGCAACACAATTGACTGGGTACCATTCTCTATGGGTGGTGGTTATTCTGGTAAACACATCAGCAATGAGGGTAAGGAGTACATACTATGATGTAGATCTATATTGAGGATTATGATTCTCTGCATGCCATGTTCTAAATGCGCTGTGTGTACATGTGAGAACAAACAATGTACAAGGACAAGGAGTGGCACGTACCATGGGTGGCACCAACGGCAACATTATTGATAAAGCAGAACCCACATGGTGTGTCCTCCCTGCAATGATGCCCCAGAGGTCTGATTTCCACGAAGGCTTGTTCACAAGGATCGTCCAGTCTGCTCAATGGTGGTAGCAGCCCGTGTGTAGCCATCACACTGGTGTCAACAGCTTCACATACAGCCCTGATGGCATCTTGAATCGTGTCAATTGAACTGGGACAGACTGTATGTCAGCAGCCACAATTGAAAGGTGAGGAAAGCCAGAATAGCGATCAGAAGAATCACTACTGACAGTACAGATCTAGCAGCAGAATGCCCTCTGGAATCTCAGTCCCTCTTTCTGTGATGTTCTTCCGACTGTCTTGCACCCATGCCACCAAGTTTTTGAGGTAGACATTCTGCTCGATGTCTCTGTGCATGTACTTGGTTGCAGCATGATTGAAAAGGGAGATGGACACGGAGGTTCTTCAAATCATGACCAAGCCTGTATGCAGTGTGGAAGTTGGCTCTGGAAGAGCTGGCATGATAGTCATGCATGCCAGTGCTGCCATCAGACTGCCCTCGTCCAACATGCCTGCATCCTCGGATGCGACTTTTGGTGTCTGGACATTTGTGATGGATGCTACCTGCTCAATGCGTGCAATAGCAGCGGTGAGACCCAATTTGACTGCATGCAGACGCTCTTGGTGTTCAAAGATGCCTGAGGTGTCACGCAAGCGTATGAAGCAGTGTTTGAGACACTCATCTTGGGTGAATATTGCAGTCTTGCTTGAGGATGGACTGGGTGTGGGAATCAGGGCCTTTGCTGGCATGGTGTCTGGTGTGGCAGCATTCATGGTTAAAAGATCTAAGTTAGTGGCAACTTGGCAAGACAGGTGGCATTGAATTAGTGTTATAATACTACAGAAAATACTGCTGGTACTAGGTGATAGTTATAGCTTAAGACATTTCATTTCAATCCTTGATCAACACGTCCTTAGACCATGACTCCAACTTATTGGCAGCCTCAAGCAACTGCCTTCCTTTCTCTCTTAGAGCAACCAAAAACAAGGGATAGATGGGTAATCTCAAAGGAGGGTCTTCCAAGTAGGCTGCCTTGTACATAGCCTCTGCAAATTTGCAAGAATCACCATTAAACACTTGTTCAGGGTTTTCTAACAAGGTGTGCCACTTCATTGATGGTAGCGAATGGCCTGTATAAGCTGGATGGACAGAATCAAATTTCATATTGTTGGTAGGGCCCTTTGTACGAAACTGCCCTGGTTCAAGGATGGTTATCTGCAGTGTAACAATGAGTGATAGCTCAGCAACTGGGAAGCTTGCAGTAATGAGAGCCTTGCCTTGATATTCCAGTTGGGGGAAAGTTCTTCCACAAGACCTTCACTTAGGGCTTCAAGGGCTGGTAATCACCTTAGTTTCTTTGATGGTTGAGGTAACAATGACGTACCAAATTTGCTGAGAATGGTATCAGTATCAATATTACTGTAACAAAGAATGATCCAAATGTCACTCACCTGGCACAATAGGAAGTGAATCTGGCAGACAACCTGATTCCCAACAAAGACAATACTTGGAGCAGTCTTCCCCCAATCAGATTATTATCTTCACGAAAGAGCCTGACTGCCTCCCAGGTCATATGTAAAGCGCCCCAAAAATTCACTTCAAAAAGATCATGGGTAGATTTCTCAGATGCACTTTTGAATTCTCCCATGACACCAAATCCGGCATTGTTGACGACAATGTTAATGCAACCAAACCTTTCTTTGCCTGCAGTAAACACGGCAATCACTTCAGTGGGTTTGGTGACATCCAGTCTGAGGACGAGAAGTCTCTCAGGATGCTTTGCAGCAAACTCTGAAAGCACCTCAGGTTTACATAGCGTCACGACAACCCTGTTGCCCTTTAACAAGATGCATTCCACGATGCAGAGACCGATGCCTGAAGAACAACCAGTAACTGAACAGGTGAGTATAATATACACCCATTGACCATGCACTTACTGAACCAAACTTTGGTCTCAGGCATGAGAAGGGTTTATGTAAACCAATCACAGATCAGCCAGACCAGTCAGGCTTTAAACTCCGCTAAGACAGGCCCAAAGTCTTCCAGTACCATTTGTTTAGGCTCAATGATTGGTCATAGATTGTTCCAGGATGAAACAAGCACTTTGAAATCACACAATCCACTTTGGTGTGCCTTGCCGGTCCTGGAGAGCTCATCCTAGTCATACTGAGATGAGCTTCTGGGACTGGCAAGGCATAATTGTACCCACTGCTTGCCAGTGTAGAAGGCTAAATATCTGACCACTTATAATCCTTGAAGCTTATCCACCAAGATCACCTACTCCAATAATGTCACACCTTGTCTTGTCTTAACAATTTCCCTGTCTCATGTGTCCTCCCTGAGCTTGGCAAGTGCCCAAAGGTGCTCTTTTCGTCAGATCCCAAGGTTCAACAATACTGATGTGATGTGCAACAGCGAAGGTTGGCAGGAGGCAAGGACTAAATGGATGAAGATTGACTCTTCAATGCCTGGTATTCTGGTTTTGGGAAGGTGAACTGCTGCTTGAACTTTGGTTGTGAAAGAGTTCTTGTGCTGCATAGCCATTCCTACGCAGAGGCAAACACTTCATACTTTGGCCCGTTAGGGCATTGATCTCCACCAAAGTATCAATCCTCTCTGATCAGGTTGGACTTGGACCCATGCCATGGTACATTTTTTGCGTTTAGTGATTGTTTCCACTGTCTTCTGTGGCTTGAATGCATGAGGCACTTTCAACTCCACTGGGCTGTATGACTGTGTGGCATTTGACTGTGTGTTGTACAGTAAAGAGGGTCCAGGAGACTACTATACTTCAATGGTATCAATGCTCTCAATCATGTCCGTCAACAGAACCTCATCACGGATCTGAATCATGATCAAACTATCCACTGTGACTTGCCTGTAGTCTGTCTGTGACACCTTCTTGAATAAGAGTGCACCAAACACTTGTTTCAGATGAGCAACCAGCTGAAGGGCATAGGTCATCTTGTTGACTCCAGCCATGCCATATGCGTATTCTTGATCAAGCAATGGGTGGATCCAAGGATGAACAAGACAGTGCTTGTTCTCCATATCCAGATCACTCATCGTCGTGATCTCAACGTCCCCAAGGAAGACTATCATTGCATGGTACACGTGGGTGTTCACCTGAGGGCCGGGTACCAATAAGAGGACAAGGTTAGTAACACGAAAAACAAGCCTAGGGAGCTGCAACTGGCTAGAAGCCATGGTGAGAGATGGGAGCCCATTCAGATGGTCACACAGCGATATGGGGGGGTTAACATCGGGTATGGATAAATGCAGCTTCATCACTGTCGCATCCAGCTCAGCCATCTCCATATGTGGAATATGTGGCAGTACAAAGAGGTTATAGATTGTGAGATTCAAAGGTAGACAACTGTTGTATTTGTTGGTGATCCCAGTCCAGGCTAGGATCGTAGTGTCTCTGGAGCCCATTAGGACATATTCCAATAGTCTGCCCACCACACATGTGCCTTCACCATAGATGACTGGGATAGATGTCTTGAGAATCCCAAGCAGCAAGTAAGCAATGTCTTCCACAAGGGTCGTTTCACGCATTGAGGCCAGGTATAACTTCTCCCGCACTCTGCTCAGACCAGGTCAGAGGATGGCCACCTCGCTTGTGGAGACCTGGGGCATTTCCATTTGCTCAAGAATGATGGATGATTTCTTATGGTTCGACAGGGTTAAACCATGGTACAGCTCCCAATCTTCTGTGTAGAACAAGACACTCTTGGCAGCCATATATTCTTGGTATATCCAAACTTGGCTATTCCAAATGCTCTTCCGGATGTCATCCAGTTCCTCTGACTCCGATGACATGCCAAGGAGGTGAATGATCATGAGGGAGGAACTGTGATACCATGCGAACATGGCAACTAGCGACTTTTGAAGCACCACATTGTTCTCTTTGTCAATACAACAAGTGTCGCTCCATGCCCACCAGAACCCAAATTCATGCATGAGCGAGCAAAATGTCTGGAGCTTGATGTGTGCATGTGATGGCTCTAGCTTGTAAACCATGACATGTGTGACTTGCTGAAAAAGGGGTTCACCATCCTCCTACCTGTGAGAGAACATAACATATCAGTAGAACTCTTTCACCTCTCTCACTATCCATTCTTGGTCTGCCACTCTGGTCATGGATGAGATAAACTCATTGAAGATCGGGAGTGCCTCAAATGCCTTCATTTGTTGCAATCTGTCAAGCAACTGACCTGTAGTAGTATCAATGAGGACCGGTGGAATGTTTGAGATGGTTGCCTGGATGATGCACCGAATGTCAAGTCTTGCATTGGTATATCGTGAGCGAAGTTCTAAACTCCATGTAGGTCAACATAACTGTTGATGTCCATGAACTAGCTTACCGCGAACATGTGTATCAGACAATTTTTCAAGGTTCAATAGCAATGTGTCAAAGGCTGCAACTGCCTCCATATATTGTTTTGCCCTATGCAGCGCCACATGCCTCCGGTCATAGCCTAAATGTGAAGCTGAATCCAGCACAATGACCTGAAGACTATGTGACCAATAGTGGCTGCGAACCGAAACAAAGAATACCTCATCTGCATTGCTTAGAGCATCTTCCCATGCACTTATCGTAGCTTGTATTTTGCTCCACTGAATCAGCGTGTCCACGTGATCCGGTAGGTTAGTGATAGCATACTAGAGTAGTGTTCATTTGCCTCATGGTAATTTTGAGAGCAAACGGCAACCTTGGTGAGCTGTTTTAGCCTCTTTGTGCATTGTCACAGAAAATCTAAATCAGTTGCTTAGAAAGGTGCTGGCGGTAGTACCTCAAGGTGACCCACCAGCTTCCCAGTGTACTCGTTCCTTATTTTGAACACCTGCATCCAGACTGTACTCGTTCCACAACTGTTGATAACATTCGATTGCTTTAGTGACACGACCATCTTCTTCGAATACAACGCACATCTTGTGGTAAATAGTGAATCCAAACTAGATATTTCTTATTGAGATCAATATGAACCATCAGAATGCTAGATAAAACAGACCGTGTTGGTACTATCCAGTATCTTGTCTATTGGTCAATGAGTAGGGGCACCAAGAGCTGATGCTCCCTGTGTTCTCTGGCTGAATGTAGAGATGCAGCGGGTCGCGCTGAAACTGGTTTGGCCAAAGACTGGTAGTCCAAATCCTGGCTTGCCAAACGCGAAAGAAGTTGTCCCTCCAAACACAGAGGGCGTTGTACTAGCCCCAAATCCAGATGGTGTGGTTGATGCAGCGACTTGGTTCTGAATGCTGACTTTCACGGCTCGTTCATACACCTGTAGCATGTTGTCCCTCACATTCACTTACATTTGTTCTGTAGCAGTCATCCTTTCTCCTTCATATTTGGTCTGATAAGGATTAGTCAAACGCTGAGCACCATAGAGAGCCACATACATATTTAGTGGTCATTCCCGCACTAAGAGCATAGACTGCTTTCATGTATAATTTCTCGGGAGATTCATTCAATCCACCAATAACAATAGGTTCGTATTTTGCAGGGCCATAGGAAGACAGTAGCCATAGCAGCTTGTCCTTGTTTGGATTGAGGTCAGATGCCATCATCTCTACTCTGGGAAATATTCAACTATCTGAAAAGACATTTGAGAAATGACTCACAAATATGGAAGCACTATTCTGTTGTTGGTTGACGCCCAAGTCTGGTCTAAAAGAGGAAGTAAATCATTGGGAGAAAATAGGGTATTGATATACTGACTGCCAAAGATCCCTGTGGCACTAGGGTGTTCCCATCAACATCAATCTCCAAACTTGCATGCTCCACATATATAATATGGGCACACAGCCTGTAACAATAATTAGTGCCATTTATATGTCAAAATGTATGACCTTACCACTATTGTAGTCGACATGTCTGAAGGTAGTTGCCATCCAATCCTAACACAACCAAACACCGGCAGATATGACTTGGAATAACCCCTGGTAGGCTTGCATATGCACTACATAGCCTCAGTGTCTGGTGTCGTCCAATATCACAATGCACATCTTGCACATTGTAGTGTATCGGCATTCTTCACAAAGGGCACATGCAGATCAAAAACTAGGTAGCTGCACGTCCAATGGATCTGTTTGTGGTAATGTGTTTACTCCCTAGCTGAATACTATTGAACATTGACAAGTGATTCTGTCTTAACTGACTAGTTAGGACTCTCAGTTACAACCTTGTGCAAGTAACTCAACAACCAATGTGACATTGTCTGACCATTACATGCCTATCACTCATGCCTGGTGCTTCTGAATGTGAACAACTGATATTTAAAGGGTCAGTCTTTGAAAGTTGGTTGTACTGTACTTTGGAAAAATCCGCTGACATGTGTAAAGTGATCTAATTTAGTGTGGTGGCCTCTATGGATGTCCTCCTGCCCACGCATGCTGAATCCAAAAATTTGGCAATTAGCTGGCAACAGCTGGGTTCAGAGTCAGGTGGCACTTCAGTCACCTCTCAAAAGGGTACCTCTTAGATGTATAAAATGTGGGTGTCAAAGTATAACTCCGGACATCTCCGGAGTTCGTACAGAGACCAACTCCGGTCGTTTCTTGCCCGTCTTTTACCCTACCTTTTTTGGACTCACATGTACCTATTATAGTATAGTCTTACCTTATGTCGATCGCTTGGTGGTGCTCCTACTCCCTCCAAACATGCACTGCTGCACTCTTTGTAATTTCCCAAAGCAGCACACCTATTTTCACCTATCTTGTTCTGGACTTGTCCAGAGTTTAGCAAGCATATATCCTCGTCACTATTTAACCCTTCTGACTTCTTTGTCTCACCTCAGTTGTGCTCAGTACTTGTGGCACATTCTGAGGTGAGATACTGCTTGACTCTTAGTACCTTGTATTTACTTTACCCTATTTAGGTGAATACCAGTTGTGCTCAGTACTTGTGGCACATTCTGAGTTGGGCATTGTTGCCCCTATTTAGATACTTTAACAGTGGGACAACTATTAACCTAAGTGGTCTCTTTTCCATGGGATTATCCATCAGGCTCTGGGATATCACATCACCCCTCAGGTTATCATGGTTTATCCCACTTGCACCATTCTGGGCTAAAATATTTGACTTATGGGATAAAAATTTCTCAACATTATCCCATCCTATATTAGGGTGTCAGGGTGTGTAGCACTTATATATAATTTGCTATAATTGTATCTTTTATTAGAAAATGCTATTAGATCACAGCAATATTTTATATTTAGAATATCTCATCTATTTTCTAGAATATCCCATATGCCTCATTTATTTTTTTTGAGATATCCCAGGGCCTCATTTACTTTCTTATGGGATATCCCACCCATCCTTATGATATGTTTTATAGTAAATCTCCTATCACTCCGCTTTTTTTCCCATGCACATCATATGTTGTTGTGTGAATATAACCTTCCACAATGGTCTGGAAGTCCCAAAACCTTAATGAGAAGTGTATATATGTGGCCCCCAGAGGTCTATAGCATCAGAATGTACATGTACACAATCCTCCATTTATAAGACAACAGAAGGGGAAAAGTGAAAAAAGCGAAACAATAGTTGATTCTCAGCACATATGGAAGGGAAAATATGCCGGAATGCTTGTAATGTAATGTATATGTAAGCTACATAACACAGAAACAATGTCAAGACTCTTGGTAGAGCGCTATAAGTGATTTCAGGATCAGGAGAGGATACTATCATAACATCAGAGGATGTTATCTGGGTCCCTTGAGTTGCTCATATGTTGTAGATATATATGAAGGCTGCTTGGGACTCAATTTATTAAATGAGATTCTCAAAGGGTCGAAAATGCGAACATGTTTTGTGTTTTACCCCTATTTCTATTAAAAGACTACCACAACACATTTGATGCTCTTTGAAGCACTCAGATAGATTGTTATGAGTGTATATATGTCATACAAGCATGCTAGACATGTATATAATTAAGGGGAAAGGCATGGCAGAGTGGAAAACATTGTGTAATACAGAGGTAACAAAGTGCCATGTCAAAGATAACCAAATATGGGCACTTGACAGGTGTAGTGGCCGCATTTGACACTATTATGTAATCAATGAAGCGGTCAAGTATGTCATA